>JAJONR010001335.1:0-92455 GCA_029582245.1 Solanum etuberosum
GTAACCTTAGTTCATTATTATTGTGGGAAGTAGCCTTAATCGATATAGAGACCATGTGAGCTACAAGATGATCCCCGGTGTCTCCCACACCGAAAAGGATTGTCCTACTTTCCAAGGTAAAACCATGAATCTAAGATCAAGTGGATCCACTAGCTAATGTCTATTACTAGTATTAATATTGTTATAGCTTGTCTATGTAAGGTAAGCGTGGAATTTATCCTTTATTTTGTCCTTTCCATTTACTCCGATTTCTTCCCTTTAATAGATTTTGTCCGGACCCGAGACCATAATCCTATGGGGGCACATAGGTAAGGGATAACGAAATTGCTACTAGTAACCCGGCATCAACTCGGGAGAGCTTCCATCTCAATATCCTCTTGTTTCTAAGAATAAATCCCACGGAGTAGTTATTAATCTTAACTTGTCTCATGATCCATGGAAAGGAATAATTAAGTAACCAATCCAAGATAAAGTCATATTAGGATAACTCCTTAGACCATCCAAATAGGTAAAAGCTATAGCTTTGACCAACAATGAAGGGAAGAGTGTTGTGCAATTCGTGAAGCGATTAATTTTCACAAAGTTTGGCACCCTGCGTGCTATCATCAGTGATGGAAGGTCTCATTTTTGCAACCGGTTGTTTGTTGAGTTATTGAGCAAATATGGATTTAAGCATAAAGTTGAAACCCCTTATCATCCATAGACAAATGGCCAAGTTGAAGTTTCAAATCGAGAAATCAAGAGTAATCTAGCAAAAAAGGTTATTGCAAATCGGACTGACTGGTTTCGGAAGTTGGATGATGCTCTTTGGGTGTACCGCACCACTTTCAAGACTCCAATTGGCATGTCACCATACAAATTAATTTTTGGAAAGTCTTGTCACCTGCCAATTGAGCTTGAACACAATGCACTAAGGGCATTAAAGGCGTTAAACTTGAATTAGGAGGAGTCAATCAACTCCATGAATTGGATGAGTTTCGGCTGAGGGTGTATTAAAGTTCAGCCCTTTATAAGGAGAAAATGAAGAAATGATATGATGCAAAGATGTTTCGATGAGAGTTTAAAGTTGGCGATCTTGTTTTGCTTTATAACTCTCGTTTGAGACGCTTTCTAGGTAAACTCAAATCAAAAAGGTCAGGCCCATTCAAAATCACTTGAGTGTTCACAAATGGGGCAATTGAGGTTTAAAGGAAATGAGGTTCAGCATTCAAAGTAAATTGGAAATGATTGAATCTCTACTTTGGAGAATGCCTTGATGTTTTGGTAATTGAAGTGGTGTATTTGGAAGATGTTTGAAAGTATTTCCACGTCCTGCCACGACGTTAAATAAGGCACTTCTTCGGAGGCAACCCAAGTTTTTTTTTTAAATAACGTTTGCTGCATTTGTAGGTTAAAATGCTCATTTCTGACATAACGACAAATCAGTGGTGGCCTGACCCTTTCAGCGCATCGCCAATCAGGCCTCTGGATAGCCAAAATGTATCGCCCGTTTTAAGGCCAACTTTGGGACTTGTTCTGGAAATTTTGACAAGATGCCTGACCTTTCGGTGCACTGTGGAACCAGTTAGCGAGCTCGACTAAGCTCGCCTTTTTGATCCAACTAGCAGACAAACCTGTTCTAGAAATTTTGGTGACATGCATGAACTTTCAGTGCACCGCAAAACTAGTCAGCGAGCCCGACTGAGCTTGCCTTTTTGCTCAATTTGGCAGACTATTTTTTGGGAAACTTCGGCGAGCCCATGTCAACTTGGCGTTTGCCAAATGGTTCGGCGTGCCTGGCACATACTCGCTGACTGGGCGTGCAGTGAAGAATCTCTCCTACTGTAATCTTTTCATTCAGGAATTCTTACTTAATTGTCTTGTGAGCTACATTCATTATATTTGCAATGTTCGGTTTCGTTTGGTGGGGTGAGGTATCTTCATACCTGCCGCTTTTGGGTTGCTTTTAGCTTGTTGTGAATATTGTTTTTGATAGCTTGTTCTGAATGATTATTTTTGTGACTGTTGGGTTTTGATTTTTAATGTGAATGTTGGTTATTGATCCGAATTAAAATTTCACCTCTTGATGTTTGTCAATGTTGTTGTTCTCTTACATATTTTAGTATCGGTTGCGATCAATAACGATGACTTGAAAAATGCTCTTGAATGAACCACATGTTTGTGCAATTCCAATGAGGCAAATTTCAGTTGCATAAGTCATGTGTGAACTCTTAGCATCTCATTGTGACTGGCCGATTGTTGAAATGAATCTTGTGATAATCTTTGCATGCGATCTAAAATTGTAGAATCTTGATTGATGAATGTGTTGAATGCCATGTGTGGTGTGATTATCTTGAAATATGTGCTTGGTAATACCTAGAATTTGCCCCGTTAGTCCAATCGACCAATGTAGCTGAATGATAGGGATGATCTTACACACAAGTTTTGGAGAGTGAACCAAATTGCTATTATACCTCTTTGTGACCACCTTGTGAGAGTGTGAACCTAGCTTAGCATTTCTTTGGATGAAACATGAACACAGTTAACCTCTTTCCCCATCACCTAAAACCTTCATGAAGCATTGGTTCGTTTGAATAGCCAGCTTAGGCCAAAAACCTAAGTTGTGGGTGTGGTGGAAATTGAGGAAAGTCAAGAAGTTTGTGAAAAATCTACCCTTGATGGATTATGTTGAAAAAGATGGATCCCCTCCATATAAAAAAAAGAAGAAAAGCAAAAGAAGAAAAAGATTGAGAAAGAATATTGCAATGAATCTTGTGCAATGGATATAAGAAAAGGGGTGTCCAATGAATCATGCTTACCAGAATTTAGGGTGGATTGTGAAAAAAAAAAGTGAAAGAAGAGGAGAAAAAGTGAAATACAAGCCATAGTCACTAAGCCAAAATGATCATACCTTTACCCTCAGCCCCGTTACAAGCTTTGAAAGACCTTAGTGGTCTTGATTGAGCTTAATGTCATGTTGAGTGGAAAATACGGGCAAGCCTATGGGTAGAATCATGCATGTGTTTATCTTTGAGAGTGTAAGAGTTGATTTTGATTCCTTAATTCTTAAATTTTGATGTGAGGGCATTTGAATACTTTTGTTGATCTTGAATTTCCATTTGAAGAAAGCATTGTGAGCTTGATTTCTATTTGATGATGGTTAGTCACAGTTTGAAACTTGTTGTGCACAATTAGCATGGGTAGATTGAACCTCGTGTGCATTCATGTTAAGTCTTGAGTAGGACTATTTGTAGACATCTCTGTTGAACTGATTGATCTTGTATTTTATTTGAGGACAAGCAAAAGTTTAAGTTGAGGGTGCGGATGAGTCGGGAATTTCGACTCATTTAGGGCGTAATATTTAAAGTTTTAGTGTCCTCAATACCTATCTTATGCTCTAAACTGATGTTAAAATGCTAATTTGCAGCAAGAAAGGCAACAGAGCAAGGCGAGGACATTACCGGGCAAAAAGGAGTGAAAAAGCTGAAGAAGTTAAAGAAAAGCAAGGCTGGTACTCGCCGAGTGGACCTTCAGCTAGCCAAAAGTTCCAGCAGGCCATCCCATGGACAACAACAACTTGGTAATCAAAAGGGTAATTCGGTGTATCGCCAAAATGTTCGGCAATGACAATTTATCCCGCCAAAAGTTACAGAGTAATTGGGGAAAAGGCAAGCCAAAAAGGCAAGAAGAGGAGCACTTGGCGGTTCGCCGAACAGGTCGGCGAGCCCTACCTCGATCACCTAAGGTTACAGCAAAGAAAGGGTAAAAATCCAAACAAAGAAGGCGATGGGAAGGAGCATTCGGCGCGTCGCCAACCAGGTCGGTGAAGCCCGACTTATTTCACCGAATGACTCCGAAGTTGAAATTTTTGGAACGTATAAATGTAATTTTCAAAAGAAGAAAAGGAGTTCTCACATTGTCCAGTTCTGGGTTTTTGAACCCAAACATTCTAAACATTGTTCTTTGAATTTTTTAGTAGAGATTTATGGTTTATTTGATTTTGAATTCAATTTGAGCATTTTGAAGACTTGTGGATTGTTGCCCAAGCTGATGGAAAACAAAGTTGGTAACGATTTCTTGCTCTTTATTATGTGTGGCTAAAACCCCCATTCTTTGGAGTGTGATTAAGTAATTGAATATTTCAATTAGCTTATGGGTGTTAGTATTTACTGATTTTATTATTGATTTGAAGTGGGTTCAATTGATAGTTTAGTTTTAATTGATGAATTGTAGTTGCAAATACAATTCTAGTCTAAGATTCTAAGCTTGCTTGCGAAAGAAGTATTCCAGTTAAAACTATTGGTTGATGCTTGTAGTGATTGGTTTATTGTAGATTTAGCTTGACAAAGTGGGTCTAAACTCACTCCCACTAATCTAGCTTGAAAAAGTAGATTGATTGAGGTATTGGGTTGTTTACATGTATTTTTCTTGTTGAGGTTCGAGAGAACTCGCTTGATTCGTGATAGTTGATTGAGAAATAGATATTACCCCTAAGGCCTAGCCTACCCACTGAAGTTCAACGACATTTAGTAAATAATAATCACCCATTTAGCGAAATTGGCAGTTAATTCATCACACTCCCAAAGATCCCTCTCTATTTGTTTACTCCTGGTTATTCATAGATGTTTATTGTTCATTCAAATCTCCCCATTGGACATTAATTATCAACCCCTTGTCATTTACTATATTTGTTGCGAAAATGTCTACTTCTACAAATGATTAGAACACAATTTTACTTCGTAATCAAATTATTTACTTTATCACACCCTATGGGATCGACCCCAACTCTTAGTTGTGTTTATACTTGTTAGCGACCGCCTACACTTAGAATCGGATGCAGTGTAGTTGAGCATTATAATTCTGCAAGTAGGATACCCATTTTCGGTATGGGGTATACATCGGATTCCATGTTAATAGCTCATATGGTCTTCAATATCGGTTAAAGGTAAATCTCCCAGAATAATGATGAACTAAGAATACTTCAAGAAGTATCTCACAAGTGTTCAACTATGAGTTTTACTTGCATTGACCATGATTACAATTATATTTTCTAACCTCTTATCTTATGATTTTTACTTTGTATTTGCATGACATGAAAGGTACTTTTTAGCATGACTTTATAACTCTATGGATTGTTATCATACATGGTACATTTTTGTACTAACGCGTACTCTTGCCAACATTCTTATATAAATGTAGGGTCCGACACTTCAATTTCTCATCCCTGTGGCTAGAGATCACCTTATTAGATATTGAAGATTTGTCAGTCCCCATGTTCCGAAGACCAAGATTTTATTTCTCCTTGTCTTTACTTTTCAGTATTGTATGTGCTGTACGGGTTACATCTCGATCACTCTTGATGTACTAGATGGTTTTGAGACTATGTAGACTTCTACTTCGTTTTATAAAACTCTTTATGATACGAATTGTCTTTTAAAATCTCTTAATTTTCCATTATCTTGTTTATGTAGGCTAAGTGTCTTGTGTAGGGCCTCTCGGGGTCCTATACTTCATGTTATGCCCAGGGTATACTTTGGGTCGTGACAACAATAAACATCAAACCTGAATTGCAAGTATTGGACTAATTAACCACTCTGATCAATCTCTTTCGAGTAGCAATCGGAAGTAGGAATTAAGTTTTAAACCTTTTACCCATAAGTTAACCCCATGCTAATTATCCTAAATAAATGTATGAACAACATCAAAATAAAGTATAACACAATACCCACTACATAAAATCAATACTAACCCCATAATTTCACCCCTAGATCTTGGGTTTTACCCACCCATAAATAAATAAAAATATTCCTTTCATGAAATTATCCATGGGTAACATGGAATTAAGCAATTACAAGAAAACCCATTTTGAATTCAATTTCAATTTATCAATTTCAAGAACAAAGTTGAAAAACCCCAAAAACTAAATTCTTCACATGGTAAATTGTTTCTCTCTCTAAGAGTTTTAGAATTCTCCAACTGTTGTTTAAGACTCAGAATTTCTAAACTCTCTTTCTTTCTCTCTCTTTTGGCCAATTTATAATTTCCCCAAAATTTAGCCTAGAACTCAATGCGTAACCCATTGGGCGACATTAGTCGGGATTGTCAATCATGATAGGTAGATCACCAACTGCTCTTCACCTCACCTTTCTCTTTTTCTAGGCTTCGGGTGTTTTAACCTCAGTTGGCGAGTTCGTTCGAGTCTGGCTTTCACATTCAGTGTATCATCGAGTACCACTTTTGATCGACTTTCAAGTCTTCAATTTTTTCTCCTTGTATTGTCGCCTTTGGCAATGGTCAACCTATTCACCTTTCTCATTCGAAGAGTCGCTTTTTTGTTTTAAGTTTGGTGACCTGCCTCAACTAAGTCACGTGTTGTGCACTGTCAATTTGGGCGAGGTCATACTCATTGGGCGATCCATTCTTGCTAGGTGAACTACAATATGGAGTTTACACTTCTTTTCATGTTTTTTGCCATTCTTTCAAACATTCATCTTTGCCTTGTCCTTTAGCCTTCATAGCTTTAACTAATCATAACATCAGTAGAATAAGACATAACTAGGCATTGATGATACTAATTGTTGAGCTAAATAAGCCTCAAATAAGTGTAAATCCACCACTCATCAATGGTGGTGACAATGTTAGTCATTATGGCCAGAAAAATGATATTGCAGACATGGATAGCATTAATCTCGATGTCAACAATAGTTTTCGAGCAATTTAGTTACCCCATAGTTTGGGGAATGCTACATTTGTGGTAACAGAAGCAATGTTGCAGCTGCTCTAAATGAGAGGGATATTATGAGGTCTTGCCCACGAAGATCCCCAAGACCATCTATGAAATTTTGTGAATATTTGTGGCCCTTTTACCGTTGAAACATGAATCTAGAATCAATACGGTTAAGGTTATTTCCTTTCTCCTTAATGGGAGAAGCAACAAAATAGTTTTTCAAACTACCACACCATTTCATAACTTCATGGGAGGAACTCAATGAAGCATTCCTTGAAAGGTTTTTCCCTCCCTCGAAAATGGTGATGTTGAGAGATAGTATTCAAAATCTCAAGAGAATAAATGGTGATCCCATTCATAAAAGATGGCTGTGTTTCCAAAGGTTAATGTTATAACGTCTGAATTATGGTATCACAGATAAGTTATTGCTGCAATATTTGTATGGAATCCTTTTCATCGTAACCAATGAGTTGGCTGAAAAACTGATTTAAGGGGAAATAGTATGACAACAATTTGATGTGGTTTCAAGACTGCTTGATGAAATGAAAAAGATCAACCGAGCTTGACATATGATTGAAGATCAAGTGTCTCCTCCACAAGTGGGTTTAACCAAAGAACAAGAAGATAAGAACCGAGAACGTGATGAGAACATAGCTACAATGATGGTTCAACTTGAAAGGTTATCAAAACATGTCATGGGAGATTCTACTAGATCGATAAATGTGGTTGACAGTGTCGAGGGATTAATCATGTGAATTCTAGATTTGGGAGCATATATAATGAAGATACTCAATCAAGAAGGAGCTGAGTGGGGGGTTTTTGTCTAAGATATAAAAGGCTAAATGAAAATCAAGGTTGGAACGGAAGTATGATGGCAGTTGGGAATATATCGATTTGTATGACAGAGATGAAGAATTGGAAGGAAGTAAATGTAACAAGGAAAAATATGAAGCACTTCATTACATAAGAAAAACAAGGAAACAACACACCAACTCGAAGAATGCTCAAACTGAGAAGTTATTAGCCAAGATTCTTGATATGGTTGAACGGCCCGATAAGATTTTGCATGAGATGATGATTGATTTTTCATCATTGACAAATATGTTCACTTCTCATTAATCATCAATTAAGCTACTTGAACAAAAAAATGAGCCAGCTTGAAGCTATTGTGTGGGCAAGTTCAAAAGAAGTATTGGCACATCATGTTGTTGTTGATTCAAAGAGTGACACCCAAGTGTCGGCTATAGTAACTCGGAGTGGTAACATTCTGCGCGCTGAGTCATTGGCTAATAAACACGGTGACAGGAATGTGGTTGCTGATGATTAACCACCTAAGCAAGGGGTTGAACCACAACTGGATGATGTTTAAAATTATCCAAAAGCAAATCATAGAGATGGTGTTTTGATATCTCCAACTATTCAACTGTCAATCAAAATAACTCCCCCATTTCCTCAATGATTGAGAAAAAATGATGATAGTGCCAAATTTCAAAGGATTTTGAGGGTAGTAAATGATTTTTCGGTAAATATCCCTTTAGTGGATGTGTTGCTTGGGATGCATGGTTATGCAAACTTTATGAAGTAGATAGTCACGAAGAAGCGGTTAATAGATTGTGAATCTATTGAGCTCTCTAAAACTTGTAGTGCCATTATGACCAACAATGTGATTGTGAAAAGGATGATCCTAGGGCCTTCACTATACAATGTACCATTGGAAAGCACAAATTTTCCATGGATTTATGTGACCTTGGAGCGAGCATAAACCTAATGCCTTTGAAGGTGTTCAATCAACTCATGCTCGAGGAACTAATGCCTACTAAGATGAGGCGACTGATGGCAGACCGTTCAATCAAATGGCTGGTAAGGGTGGTGCATGACGTCCTTGTAAAAGTTGAAAAATTCGTATTTCCATCCTTTTTTGTAATTTTGGATTGTGAGATTAATGTGGCAGTTCCCATCATTCTTGGTAAGCCTTTCTTGGCTACCAGAAAGGCATTGGTCGATTGTGAAGTGGGGGGGGGGGGCGATGAAGTTCTGGTTAAATGAGGAAGAAGTTAATATTAGTATTTGCATGTCCATGAAGTATTCGAGTCACATCTATGTGGTCTCTCATCCAGAGCAAACTGATGAAGTCGTGGCAAGTATTGGTGAACCAGCTTATAGTGGAGAATCATTGGCGGCAAACTTGCTCAACTATGATGAAGAAGAGATAAGTGACTCTGATGAGGTAGTTGCTACCCTTGTAGATGTGGGATATTTCACATCTCATCCAAAGAAATTTGTAATACCTCAGATTCAGGAAAGGGAAATATATTCATTTCGCAGCCATTTGGCGAAGTAGCTCTAGGACGCCGAATGACTCGGCAATCTGCCGAGAAGACCCACATCGCCTTTTGGCTTGATCTCTGAGTCTAGTGTTCTGTAACTTTGGGCCAGCTATATCAAGTTCGTCGTTCCATTAGGCGAATCGCCAAGTGGAGCCCCTATCGACTAATTAACTTTGTCCAAGAGCTGGCTGTCAAGACTCAGGGGTACCCCCTAGATGTAACAAGGCGCATAAGACCCCGAGAGGCCTCATACAAGCTACTTAGCATATCATAACATAAAGTCGTAGAAATGATGAGGAAATCTAAAAACTTTTCAATAACATCAAAGTCTTTTTATAAAACGAGTGGAAGTCTAGTACACTTGTCTCAAACCATCTAAAACATGAATATCTTTGGGACGCAGCCCATACAATAGTTCTAAACATAAAATGAAAGACATAAAAACATGGTGTATCTCCTCGAATACTATGAGGACTCACCAAAACTTCAATCCTTGATTCTACTAAGATCCTAGCCACGGGGATGAAAGTCAATATCGCCGGACCCTACATTTGATAAGAATATAGGCAAGAGTATGCGTTAGTACAAAAATGTACTGAATATGATGGCTAGTATAAGTCATCAACATGAGCACAACATAAGCATTAGTCAACATAAGACATAATCCATAAGCAGAAGAGATAACAACATAAGTCATAAGCATAGTCAATACATTTAAATCATCATGACATAAAAGGAATACTTCACAAGTAAAATCAAGGCATAATTAACCAAGCATCTTACTCATCAAAGTAGACCACCTTGGGCATCTTTCAAGTTCATCATCTTTTGTTATGATCTTTAGCTTATCTCTCATAGACAAGGGGAATCACCTCTAGTCATAAATTTCATGGAAGGCCTTTCAATATACAATCCACACAATTCATTCTTCATAACATGATTCACATTATTCTGGCTTTACTTTTGAAGTCAAGGGTTTTTACCTCTATGTCCATTATGAAGACTAATGGGTATTCACCTCTTGCCTTATTTAGGAATCATAGGTATTCGCCTCCATGTCCTACATGACATGACATAGGTATTCGCCTCCATGTTCATTTTAAGGAATCATAGGTATTCGCCTCCATGTCTCCACATAATATAGGTATTTGCCTCCACATCATTTTATAAGGATCATAGGTATTCTCCTCCATGTCCTAAGATGGTATGATATAGGTATTCACCTCCATATCACATTATAAAGGCTAATGGGTATTCACCTCTTGCCTTGCTTTAGAAATTATCTATATATTAAGGGTAGTCACCTCACACTCATCAACATATGACATGGGTAATCACCTCATGTTTTCAACTTAGGAATATAGGAGATCACCTCTCATCCCTCTCATATGAAGGTCTTGGGGGATTACCTCAAGCCTCATCACATCTGATAGTCCATTGACTTAGATTCATTTTAAGTGAGAAAGCCTTTCAACCTAGAATCATTCTATATGAGAAAGCCTTTCACATTATGTTCATTATGTGTTCGTGAGAATAGCCTTTCAGTCAACACAACAACTATATCATAAATATGACACTTCACTCTCAAAGTGTTTCTAAAGAATTTACATAGATTCATAAAGAAACATGCATAATCCCTTACTTTGCTCTTTCAAGGTTCAAAGCGTACTTTAAATCAACACATCTAGAATTCAAGCATTAGACATGGATTTCAATATAATTCATGTGATTCCATCACCTCATGCATTAATAGAGTAGATCATGTAGGTATATCCTTCCACAACAATTCTATCTACCAATCAACATTTATGACATAAGCTTTACTCTCAAAGCCCTAATAATTATCATTCATCATATATGCCTTAATCTCAAGACAACTCTAATCTCAAAGCCTACAAGTCATAATTCATCATATAAGCTTCAATCTCAAGCATTACTAATCATGATTCATCATGTATACCTTAATCTCAACCAATTCATGTTTATATGCTTTACTCTAAAGCAATCTACAATACATATCATCAATCCTAGAAGATTATCTCTCAATCCTCAATTTCCCCTTTCATGGCATAACATCCATTTACTTCAATTTCATCTTTCTAGAAATGGGTTAGGCATGGGTACATGTAATTTCATCCTAAAACATGATTTACTAATAATTCAATCATAAACAATCATTATCCACTCAATTGGATCAACATTCATCAATATCCACAACATTGGAAGAAACCCTAACTCAAATTGGGGATTTTATCTTCACGATTGGGGAAAACTAGGAGACTCCATGGATGGAAGGAATCCATGGATGAAAACCCAGCATACCTTGATCACAAAGCCCAAAAAAGCTTGAGGATTGGAGGCTTGACCTTAATCCTAGCTTCAAACTCTGTCTTCTTCTACAAGTTCTAGAGAGAGAAATATTTGAGAGGGAGAACTTTGGGATTCTTTTGGGGTTTTGGAAATAATATCTTGAATGGTGAGTTTAAAGGGTTAAAATACCTTATTAGGGGTACACAACTTAGGCAAAACGACCTCACTTAAATCCAACTTAAACCGGAATGTCCCAAAATAGCCTACACTTGGCAGCCTACTTCCAGGCCTCACGAGAAGCACCATGGGTCGTGGTCCTCACTACTGGTCGTGGTCCTGCTCGTGGTCTTGGACCAGTGGCTAGGCCACCTCCCCTTAACCCCTAAAAGACTAAGGCAACCTCACGACCCCTCCCACGGCCCGCCAAGGCGTTGACGAGCCGTGAAGTGGCTCGTGTGGAGGATGTCAATTTGGGCAGCCTTGAGGAAGCTACTGCCTCACCACCATGGGTGTCACCACGGGCAGTGGTGGCCACCACGAGCCATGAAGGCTCTCGTGGGATAGTGGGCAGTGCCTTGGGAAAGTTGGGCAGCGTTGGCCCCTTTCCCTTGGCTCTTGCCCTCTTGCCCTTGGCCCTTGGCCCTTGTCCTTGCCTTGTTGCCCTCACACTTATCGCTAGCTAGTCTAGTAGACTACGGGGTGTTACAATATCTCCCCTTTGGGAACATTCATTCTCGAATGACGTTTCTAAACACCTTCCGAAAGTAAAGACTCAATACTAACAGCCCATCATGCTTGCAACTCATCTAAATGCACACAACTAAGGAGGAACTTCATCTCCAAACTAAACATACTCAATGCAACACAAGGAAGTCGGAACTACATCTAACAACCCATTATGCATGAAATCTCATAACTAATCATTTCCTAGGAGGAACTACCATCTCTGAGCTAAAAGCATGCTCAACACAATCTCATGGAGCTCCTATGCAATTTGTTCTGAAAAAGCATTCATTCAAGGAGGAATATCTCAACTCCGAGCTAAGGCATGTTCATCAATTCATCTCATGAAGTCTATAGGCAACTCATACTCAATGCACTACAACATGAGGAAATCAATAATGTAAACTCATTTTCTTTCAATACACAAGCTTTCATGAACATGCATCACATAAGGAAATCATGGAAACATCTAAATACACATGTCTTCAAATAAGGAGCTAAATGAGGGACTCTCCTTTGATTCTCACTTTCTTAACTTGCCGGTCTAACATCTCAATCGGAATTTCCTCATTGGAAGAACTTTTATCTACTCCCAAACCTTCTAAGGGAATTAGGGATATCGGATCTCCAACACACTCTTTTCAACTTAGAGACGAGGAAAACCGGATGCACTTATGCCAACTTACTAGGCAAAGCTAACTCATAAAATCCTTACTACATGCCTCAAGATTTCTCATGGGCCTATGAAACGGGGACTAAGCTTCCCTTTCTTATCAAATTCACTACACCCTTCTTGGGTGAGATGTTTCAAGTAAGCCCAAATCATAAACATTAGGAACACACAATGACTTGCTATCTATGACCACCATCTCCCCCTTTGGAGGAAGCCTCAATGAACTTTCTTAGCACTGTGTCTTTCAATTCTACTAAGGTCGGATCAATACATTGCTTAACTTTCACATCTAAAACAAAATACGATCCAGAACCATCTTAAACAATAACACTACCCTTAGTAGAGTCTACTACACAAAAAACATTGCTACAACTCATAATGACCATACCGGGTTCTCAAAGCCGTATTCGGGACATCATCATCTTTCACCCTCATTTGGTTCTAACCCGACCTAAGATCAATCTTAGAAAAGTAACTTGCTCTTTGGAGATGGTCAACACTTGAATCTATCTCCCTTACCCTATCTAGGTGGTACATACAACCCTTAAAAGTCATCTCTAAGACAAGAAATAACCCAAACCTATGGCATAGATTTCCCCCCTTCCACTCTCGGATAGGCTCATTCGGGAACTAACAATTAGACTACATGGGTTCTACAATCAAATAGGAGCATAATAAGAGGGAAACCAAACCATCACAAGGATGACATCAAAATCTAGTACAGCACAAACATCAATTAAGAAGTTTTCAACATATCGGGATCAACATGGGGAGCACACTCTTCTTCACCTCTAGCTTGAAGTGCATAGAACCGGTTGTGCTTAGGGGCATTCACACCCGAACCAATTGGACCGGATGAAGGGTAGGGTTGAGACCTACGATGACTATCTCCTTAATTTCTAGCAACTGTAGGACAATGGCTTATCTTGTGGCCCAACTTGCCACAACCAAAACAAATATTGGAACCCGCTAGGAATTCACTCGCATGTCTTCTATCACAGTTATCACACCCTGGTAATAGAACCCCACTACCATCTCCTTGAGGCTTAGGGTTAGACACACTTTCTAGGTTGAACTTAGGAGTATTTGAGGGCCCTTGCCCGGGGAAATTTTATCTAAACCTAGGGTAACCATGTCCATCGGACCTTGCATGAGAGGGGTTATCATCCGCAATTCTAGACCTTTTTTTCTCACTAGCTCCATCTTTAAGTTTTTGCTCCTCAATTTTTTGGGCATGAGTCATAAGACGAGAAATATCCATTTCATTAACAAGCATAGCCGTACGACATTCTTTCGCTACTAAATCGGACACACCCGACATAAACTTACTCATTCCCAACCTAGGGTAGGCCACTAGAGATGGAGCATATTTTGATAATTGAGTGAAATTTAGAGCATACTCCTTCACGCTCATACTTCCTTGATGAATGTTAAGAAACTCATGCACCTTTGTTTCCCTCATCTCTAGGGGAAAGAACCTGTCAAGGAAAGTGGATTTAAACACTTCCCATTCTACGGGACCCGCTCCTACCGACCTTGCTTCTTTCCATTGATTGTACCACACTTGAGCTACCTCCTTAAGTTGTTAAGCGGCCAATTGCACCTTTTCTACCGGAGTAACTCCCATAATATCCAAAACCTTATGGACGTCATCTATAAACTCTTAAGGGACTTCCTCAACCTTTGACATATAAAATTCGGGAGGGTTCATCCTAGTAAAGTCCCTCACTCTTGAAGCCTCCCTACCCACAATTGGGTTCATGGGAACTACAACCTCCCTATTTTCTTGGACAGTCACGACTTGAGCCAACACTTGAATAGCTGTCCTAAACTCCTCATTAGTCACATTCTCGGCCATAGGGTTAATCGGTGCTTGTGGAGGAGCTTCTTGATCCACATTGTCTTCCTCATTCCTTCTAGCATTAGCCGTTGTAGTAGCCATATCCTGAAGACCATCGGGTAAGGATGAGGAGAAAGACCTTATACAGTTAAAATCTATGGCACGACTTAGAATGATGAAGAAGTGAGATTTCCTAATCATCTTATAGCTTCTCATTCACAAATGTGGCGCACTTCAAACTTATGAATAAGACTCTACTAGACGTGGTTTTGAGAGATCCTAGAATCATTCTAAACCTGACTCTGATACCAAGTTTGTCACGACCCAGGGGTACCCCCTAGATGTAACAAGGCGTATAAGACCCCGAGAGGCCTCATACAAGCCACTTAGCATATCATAACATAAAGTAATAGAAATGATGCGGAAATTTAAAACATTTTCAATAACATCAAAATCTTTTTATAAAATGAGTGGAAGTCTAGTACACTTGTCTCAACTATCTAAAACATGAATATCTTTGGGACGCAACCCATACAATAGTTCTAAACATAGAATGAAAGACATAAGAACATGGTGGCTATCTCCTCGAATACTATAAGGACTAACCAAAACTTCAATCCTTGCTTCTACTAAGATCCTAGCCACGGGGATGCGAGTCAATATCACCGAACCCTACATTTGATAAGAATATAGGCAAGAGTATGCATTAGTACAATAATGTTCTAAATATGAATGAGCACAACATAAGTATTAGTCAACATAAGACATAATCCATTAGCATAAGAGATAACAACATAAGTCATAAGCATAGTCAATACATTTAAATCATCATGACATAAAAGGAATACTTCACAAGTTACCTCAAGGCATAATTAACGAAGCATGGGTAATTCCCCATAATATCTTACTCATCAAAGTAGACCACCTTGGGAATCTTTCAAGTTCATCATCTTTTGTTATCATCTTTAGCTTATCTCTCATAGACAAGGGGAATCACCTCTAGTCATACATTTCATGGAAGGCCTTTCAACCTACAATCCACACAATTCATTCTTCATAACATAATTCACATTATTTTTTCTTTACTTTTAAAGTCAAGAGTAATCACCTCTATGCCCATTATGAAGGCTAATGGGTATTCACCTTTTGCCTTATTTAGGAATCATAGGTATTCGCCTCCATGTCATACATGACATGACATAGGTATTCGACTCCATGTTAATTTTAAGGAATCATAGGTATTCGCCTCCATGTCCCCACATAGTTTGATATAGGTATTCGCCTCCATATCACATTATAAAGGCTAATGGGTATTCACTTCTTGCCTTGCTTTAGAAATTATCTATATATTAAGGGTAGTCACCTCACACTCATCAACACATGACATAGATAATCACCTCGTGTTCATCATCTCATGACATGGGTAATCACCTCATGTTTTCAACTTAGGAATATAGGAAATCACCTCTCATCCTTCTCATATGAAGGTCTTGGGGAATCACCTCAAGCCTCATAACATGTCATAGTCCTTTGACTTAGATTCATTTTAGGTGAGCAAGCCTTTCAACCTAGAATCATTCTATGTGAGAAAACCTTTCACATTATGTTCATTATGTGTTCATGAGAATAGCCTTTCTATCAACATAACAACTATATCATAATCATGACACTTCACTCTCAAAGTGTTCCAAAAGCATTTACATAGATTCATAAAGAAACATGCATAATCCCTTACTTTGCCATTTCAAGGTTCAAAGCCTACTTTAAATCAACACATCTAGAATTCAAGCATTAGACATGGATTTCATTATATTTTATGTGATTCTATCACCTCCTGCATTAATAGAGTAGATCATGTAGGTAAATCCTTCCACACCAATTCTATCTACCAATCAACATTTATGACATAAGCTTTACTATCAAAGCCCTAATAATTATTATTCATCATACATGCCTCAATCTCAAGACAACTCTAATCTCACAGCCTACATGTCATAATTCATCATATAAGCTTCAATATCAAGCATTACTAATCATGATTTATCATGTATACCTTAATATCAATAAATTCATATTTATATGCTTTACTCTCAAGCAATCTATAATACATATCATCAATCCTAGAAGATTATATCTAAGTCCTTAATTTCCCCTCTCATGGTATAAAATCCATTTACATCAAATTTCATCTTTCTAGACATGGGATAGGTCCACACATGTAATTTCATCCTAAAAATATGATTTACTAACAATTCAATCATAAACAATCATTATCCACTCAATTGAATCAACATTTATCAATACTCACAACATTGGAAGAAACCCTAACTCAAATTTGGGATTTCATCTTCACAATCGGGGAAAACTAGGGGACTCCATAGATGGAAGGAATTCATGGATGAAAAGACATCATACCTTGATCACAGAGCCCACAAAAGCTTGAGGATTGGAGGTTTGACCTTGATCCTAGCTTCAAACTCTATCTTCTTCTTCCAGTTCTAGAGAGACAAATATTTGAAAGGGAGAACTTTGGGATTCTTTTGGGGTTTTGGAAATAATGTCTTGAATGGTGAGTTTAAAGGGTTAAGATCACTTATATAGGGGTACAAAGCTTAGGCAAAACGACCTCACTTAAATCAAACTTAAACCAGAATTTCCCATAATAGCCTTCACTTGGCAGCAAACTTCCAGGCCTCACGAGAGGCACCATGGGCCGTGGTCCTCACCACTGGCTGTGGTCCTTCTCGTGGTCTTGGACAAGTGGCTAGGCCACCTCCCCTTAACCTCTAAAAGGCTAAGGCAACCTCACGACCCATCCCACGGCCCATGAAGGCCTTCACGAGCCGTGAAGTGGCTCATCTGGATGAGGTCAATTTGGGTAGCCTTCAGGAGGCTACTGCCTCACCACCAAGGGTGGCACCACGGGCCGTGAAGGCTCTCGTGGGAAGGTGGGCAGTGCCTTGGGAAAGTTTGGCAGCCTTGGCCCCTTTCCCTTGGTTGTTGCCCTCTTGTCCTTAGCCCTTGGCCCTTGTCCTTGGCTTTTTGCCCTCAGACTTAGCCCTAGCTAGTCTACTAGACTACGGGGTGTTACACTGGCCGATTGTAATTTTCGGCGAGCTAAAGGCTCACTCGGCGAGTCGCCGAGTTACCCTGGGTGAGCTACAACGGGTTTCAATTTTAGTTTTTAAGTCAGGGACTTCTAGGTCTTTTCGGATTATTTTAATTCAATACCATGTCGTTTTACCCTTCACTTAAAGACCTATATAAGAGTTTTACCCAAAAATTTCCCTAAATTTAAGAAGGTTCTCTCAAATTCCTAAAAAGAAGATCTTGACTCCTTCTCAAATATTTCTCACTCTAGAAGTTTGAAGAAGAAGAAAGGTGAAGCTAGGGCTCAAGGTCAAGTCTCCATTCTCAATTGCTTGTGGGCTTTGATATCAAGGTATGATAGCTTTATTAATTCATGGAATCCTTGCATCCATGGAGCCCCTATGATTCCCCAATTGAAAAGTAGAAATTCCCCAATTTGAGTTAGGGTTTTCTTTTAAGTTGTGGGTCTTTGTGAATATTGATTCAATTGAGGATATTATGATTGTTTATGCATGAATTGGGAGGATTACATATTTTAGGATGAATTTACATGTACCCGTGCTTAACCCATGTTTCTAAGATAAAATTGATGTAAATGGGTTTTGATCCATGAAAGGAAAAATTATGCATTTAGATGTATTATTATAGGATAAATAAGGTATATTATGAATTACTTTGAGATTGAAGATTAGGATATGTATTGCTTTGATATTGAAGCGTATGTGATGATTATGATATGTATTGCATTGAGAATGAAGCATATGTTGTGAATTGATGATTTTTGATGTGATTGTTGTGGAAGGGATTTACCCATATGATTTGCTTATGTATGAATGTGAAAGGGTTTCTCACATTGAATGATTCCAGGTTGAAAGGATTGCTCACCTAAAATAAATCTAAGCTAAAAGACTATGAAATTGATGAGGCTAGAGGCGATTACCCATGACCTCTAAATGAGAAGGATATTAGGTGATTACCCGTAATCCTTAAAATAGAATAAGAGGTGATTACCCTTATTCGTTAAAGTTGAACAAGAGGCTACTACCCACTTTCCTATGATATGAATTGCACGTGAACTTTATGCATCTGGGTTGTCTTCAACCTGGGCATCAGTGCCTAGCTCGACTCCAGCTCTGGAGGTCTGTGCAACTATATTCTTTGTGGGCTGAGAACCACTAGAGCCAATCATGGATGTGTCACGCAATGAGGACGTCATGGCCACCCGTACCAAGTCATCTTTCAAATCCTCTAAATTCTCAAACACTGCCTCATCATGAGCTTCTAGCTCCTCCTCATCTGTCTCTGTTGTGTCAGACTCTCCATCATCATCAGCTACAACAGCATCTCCGATCATAGTAGTTGGAGGGATATCAGAAGGGGCTGGCATTATCAAATTGGGGTCCTCAGGAACATCTACATTGCCCCACAACATCGAGATGTCGGTGGACTTCAAATCATCCACAGCACTTCGGAGTCCATCAATATCAGCCTTAAAGGTTATCAACTCAGCAGGCTATCCATCACTCCACTCACACGCTTCCACCCGAGTAGTGAGAGCATCCAATGACAGGCCTTGAGCTGTAATCATCTCCCACTGTCCTCTCAACTCCTCCTGTATGGAAGCAAGTATAGCAGCTATGGCTCTACCAATCATGTATGGCACATTCTCTTGAACTCGAGAAGCCCGCACATCATTTTCTCTTTTGAACATGATGTATGGGCTAGGCCCAATTTTATTCTATTTTATTAGATGGCTATGATGAGACAAGTGTTTTAGACTTCAACTTTTCATTTTACAAAAAACTATTGGACTTGGAGTATTGTTTTACTCTTAATGTTCTATTTGTTATGTTATGAGAGCTAAGTGGATTTTATGGAGTCCTTCGGGGATCTATACGCCATGTTACATCTAGGGGGTACCCTTGGTTCGTGACAATACCCCGAAAACGTATAGGATAATTCTGGCAGCATTGGTGAGACGTTGTATCATCACGAGGGTCATAATGATATTTGTTGGTTAGAGAAACTCCAAAGTAATATATATATTTAGTATTTTCTATTAGTGCATCCTTAACGTAAGAGATTAAATGATTTTTAATCATGATTTATACAATATTTCAATTTAGTTACCTTTAGAGTTTCGATTCAGTTATTTTTTATTCAGTTATATTACATACTCGTACATTCAATGTACTGATGTCATTCAATCTGTATTTTTTTCTAATGCATATGTAGGTACTTAGGATCCTAAACATGAGTTTCGTTGAGATCACTTCATCAGCTCATCATCTTTTGAGTGAGGGCTCCTTGCTTTTGGAGGACTCTAGATTTAATGAGTTATTAGTAGTAGCATATTGAGGTGTCGTGGATGTTGTCCTAACACTTATATTTATACACTAGTGGCTTCATAGATAGATAATTTTTGTGAGTCTTTTAGTTTAAGATGATTTATTTAGATTTTATTTTTCTTACTCCGTATATTCAAAGAATTTGAGATTCAGTAAACTATTGTTAAACATTTCTTTTAGTTTGATATGCTTGAGTTAGTCTTCTTCTTCTAGTCAGCCAAGATTAGGGTTCTCTTGGAGGACCATAAATGGTTCTCGAATATCGATCACCTCAAGGGTGTAAGCTTGGGCCATGAAAATTGGTGACACAAGTACAAAAGCATCAAAGATTTTTGAAAATTTCACTCAGAATTTAAGACAATCCATCTATGAAAAGGAAAAATAGGGGAAAAACAAAATAGAACTAGAATCCAGTGTTACTAAAGTTGAAAAACTCACCCTTTAATTCCAGCAAAACTTCACAAAATCTGACCCCCACTCAACCACAACTCAAACCGAGCACTTAACCTACACACAAAGGTGAGGGAATAACATGACCCATGAGAGATTCGTAAAGTCCATATACATACCATGCACCGGACAACACTATAGAAATACCCAGAATGAAACATCCTGTACCAAATAACCTTATATCGAGAATACCCTAGTTTACCCGTCTTTTGTGATTTTTTTTCTTTCATTTCCACAATGTCTATGTACATGTGTGTCAATGATATGTTCCAGCACAAAAATCAATATCCCACAAAAACATCAAAGGTTGTTCGTGAATCAATAAATGATAGTTAGGAAGTGAAATATAAATCAAGTGAGAAAATATGAGTCACAGTTCAGCCAGTGTAACATAGATCATTCTCACATTAACACAAAATCCTCAATTGTTATCTAAATCATTAATTTCTCCATTATAAGTTACAAAGTTATATATCAAGCCAAATCAAATTTGGACTAGAGGCGAGTACCCATGATCCTAAGTAAATGGACTAGAGGCGACTACCCATGATCCCATAAGTTGGACAAGAGGCGAATACCGATGAGCCTTTATAGGAAGGAAAGAGGTGATTCCCCATGTCAATAAAAGATAAGCTAACATAAGTATTATAAATGATGAGCTCGAAGCATGAGGACTGACCAAGCTTGGGAAATCAATCAAGTCAACCACTAGCCACGAAACTAAGAACCCTGAATATCGGACCCTACATTTGGCAAAAATGTAGGCAAGACCGTACGTTAGTACAGAATAATGTACCAAGTATGATAGTCATGCATAAAATATTTAAATCATGCTAAAAGGACATTTCATTTCATGACATGCAATTGACCAAGCTAAAATATGATATAAAAGAGTTAGAAAAGCTAAGTCATAAAATGATGGTCAATGCAAACTAACATCATCTTTTAAACCTTGGAACTCATATGCGATACTTCTTAAATTAACCTTAGCTCATTATTAATGAGGAAAATTAGCCTTAACCGACATCGAGACCATGTGAGCTATAACATGATCCTCCGGTGTCTCCCACACCGAAAAGGGTTGTCCTACTTGCCAAGGTAAGGACCATAAACTTCTAGCTTAAGTGGATCCACTATCTAATCATCCTATGGGGGCACATAGTTAAGGGATAAGGAGATTGCTACTTGAAATTTGGCCTCTACTAACGGGAGAGCTTCCATCCCAAGAAATTTCTTTTAGAAACCCAGCCTCTACTAACGGGAGAGCTTCCATCTCACTATCAATATCCACTGGGTGCTAAGCATAAATCCCACGGAATAGTTATTAAGTCTTGACTTATCTCATAACCATGGAAAGGTGCCCTTGGAAAACCAATCCAAGCTAAGTTTCATTACGATAGCTCTTACTCTTTGATTCAATTAGGTGAGAAAACCTTTCAACCTAAGAATCCTTTCTATGTGAGAAAACTTTTCACATCTTACTCTTATGTGTACATGAGAAAACCTTTCGATAACACATCATGATCATTATCATTGGTACTTTACTCTCAAACCACCCTTAAACATTTGCATAGATTTCATAAGAAAATGCATGTCCATAATTTACCTCTTGAGGTCCACAACCCACAATAATTCATCAATGCTTAGAAAATATGGGTTAGATATGAATTTCATCATAAATTCATGTAAAACTAGTAATACATGCTCAATTTCATAAAAATCTTCCTTGAAGATCAAAATCCACATCATATGATTCATAACTTGAAAAAATGGGGGTTACATGGGTTCATGGAGAAATCATCATAAAATCATTACAATTCATCAATTCATGCATAAGAGATCATAATTCACTCATTTAAATCAACATTAAAGAGAACCAATCATAATTGATGAAAACCCTAACTCAATTGGGGAATTCTACCTTTTGAAATAGAGGAATTTGGGAATTCCATGGATGGAAGGAATCCATGGATTAAAACTATCATACCTTGAATTCAAATTCTAGACTTGAATGGAGTAATTGAGAGTAGACTTGAAAGCCTAGGTTGAATTCTTCTTCTTCAAGTTTCTAGAGAGTGAAATATATTTGGAGATGAGATTTGGCTTTCTTTTGTGAATTTGGAAGAATGAAGTGAATGGATTGATTTGGGGGTTGAAAATACTTATATAGGGGTCTTAGTGAAGGGTAAAACGACGTAGTATAGGAACTAAATAATTACGAAAAGACCCAACTGCCCCTGAAAAATAACTTTCAACTGCCACCGAGCTTCCACCTATGGACCGAGTCGACGGACTGTGGTTTGACCCACGGCCCGTCCTGGTGGACCATCGATGGTGGTCAGAAACCATGATTTTGGGGCTTCAAACCATGGACCCCAACCATTTACCGTGGTCTGACCAACAGTTGGTCAGGCCGTGGTTCTTGGCCCTCAGACCACTTCTAGGCAGACCAACCACGGACCACAGCTACGGTCCGTGGTCCCCTCCACGGGCCGTGGGTGGCCGGCGTGGGTTGCACCTGCGACTTCTGGGAATTGGTTTCATTTCCTTTTTTCGGATACGGGGTGTTATAATATCTCCCCCTTGGGACCATTTATCCTCGAATGAGATTTAAACTGGTTCTAAAAGAGTAGGAGAGGAACTAACAACCCAACCTAACAATGCAATGCATGTAACCAAGGAGGAACTATCGACTCCAAGCTAGGACGTTCTCAAAACATCATAAGAGGGGTGAATCTAACTCTAACAGCCCATTGTGCATGCAATGCACAAATCAAGGAGGAAACATCAAATCCAAGCTAAACATACTCAATGCATCATAAGAAAGTAGGAACTACATCTATCAATCCAATATGCATGAAATCTCAAAATTACTCATGTTCAAGGAGGAACTACCTTCTCCAAGATAAAAGCATGCTCAACACAATCTCATGGAGCTCATATGCAACACTCTCAAAAAGCATATCTAAAGCATGTTCATCAATTCATCTCATGAAGTCTATAGGCAATTCATACTCAATGCACACCAACATGAGGAAAATCAATCATATAAACTCAGTTCTTTCAAAACACAAGTTTTTCATGAACAAGCATAACATAAGGAAATCATGGAAACACATAAAACATATGACTCCAAAACAAAGGACAAACAAAGAGGAACTCATTACCTAAAGCTAAAGTAGGAGTAGAAGGAAAGAGATGAGGATATCGGAACATCATATTGGCCTCGTCCTCCAATGTAGAACCCTCAACTAATTGATTCCTCCACAACACTTTAACAGAATCTACTTCTTTTTTTCTCAATTTCTTGACTTGCCGGTCTAAAATCTCAATCGGAACATCCTCATATGAGAGATTCTCCTTAACTCCCAAACCTTCTATATTAACCGGCCAAATCCAAGAAACTTCTAATATCTGAAGGAGTAAGAGGTCTAGGCCAACTCTTGACCGCATCTGTCTTTTTGGATCTACCTCAATACCCTTACTTGAAACAATATGACCAAGAAAAGCTACGGACCTTAACCAAAATTCACACTTGCTTAACTTTGCAAAGAGTTGTTGGTCCTTACAGATTTGCAACACGATCCTCAAATGATAAATATGCTCATCCTCACTATTTGAGTAGATCAAAATATCATCGATGAACACAATCACAAACATGTCAAGGTATTTTCTAAACACCCTATTCATCAAGTCCATAAATGCCGCCGGAGCATTAGTCAATCCAAATGACATTACTAAAAACTCATAATGACCATACCGAGTTCGAAAAGACATCTTCGGAATGTCATCTTCCTTCACCCTCAATTGGTGATAACCCGATCAGAGATCAATCTTAGAGAAATAACTTGCTCCTTGAAGTTGGTCAAATAAATCATCTATCCTTGGGAGAGGATATTTATTCTTAATGGTCACCTTGTTCAACTGTCGATAATCAATACACATCCGATGAGAACCATCTTTCTTTCTAACAAACAAAACTAGTGCACCCTATAGAGAGATACTCGGTCGGCTGAAACCCTTATCCAATAAATCTTTCAATATGTCTTTCAACTCCTTTAGTTCTGCCGGAGCCATACGGTAAGGAGGTAGAAATAGGTTTCGAATCTGGGAGAAGGTCAATACCGAAGTCTATTTACCGCTCGGGAGGAATACCGGGTAGATCATTTGGGAATACATCCGGAAACTCATTAACAACAGGGACCGACTCGAGAGTAGGGGATTCAGAATCTACATCCCTCATCTAGTTCGGGGATTCAGAATCTACATCCCTCACCCTAACTAGATGGTAAATGCAACCCTTAGAAATCATCTTTCTAGCTTTAAGACAAGAGACAAACTGACCCTTAGGCAAATAATTTCCCCCCTTCCACTCTACGACAGGCTCATTCGGGAACTGAAACTTGATTACACGAGTTCTACAATCAATAGAAGCATAACATGAATGCAACAAATACATACCCAAGATAACATCAAAATCTAACATATCAAGCTCTACCAAGTCAACAAGAGTAACTCTATGGGACAAGGAAATGGGACACTTTCTATAGACCCTCTTAGCCACAATAGAATCACCAATAGGAGTAGAGATAGAAAACGGATCTAACAACACAACCAGAAGAACATCAAACCTCATAGCCAAATATGGCGTCACGAAAGACAAAGTAGCACCGGGATCAAGTAAAGCATAAACATCAAGTTGGAAAACTTTCAACATACCGGTAACCACATCGGGAGAACCCTCTTATTCACCTCGGGTCTTAAGTGCATAGAAGCAGTTTTTCTTAGGAGCATTGGTCAATCCCTCATTTTGTGACCACTTTAACCACAACTAAAGCAACCATCCGTGCCGGCTAGGCACTTACCCTCATAC
Organism: Solanum etuberosum; assembly: GCA_029582245.1. Lineage (NCBI taxonomy): Eukaryota > Viridiplantae > Streptophyta > Magnoliopsida > Solanales > Solanaceae > Solanum > Solanum etuberosum. The sequence continues at coordinate 25,341 of JAJONR010001335.1, forward strand.
TTCCTTCCACACTTAGTAAAAGTAGACATGGGCTATAAAGATCCACTACGATTAACTCCTTGAGGCTTAGGTTTAGACACCCTATCTTTGTTGAACTTAGGAGGAGAATTGGAGGAACCTTGACTGGAAAACCTTTGTCGAAATCTAGGACGACCATGTCCATTGGACCTTGCATGTGAGAAATTTCCATCACCGGTCTTAGCCCTTTTTACCTCTCTAGACTTTTCCTTAAGTTTCTCCTCCTCAATTTGTTGTGCATGCACCATGACACGAGAGATGTCCATGTCATTATGAACATGGCGATTCGGCACTCTTTAACCACCATTTCGGACACACCCGAAACGAACTTGCTCATCCTTGACCTAGAATCGGCAACCATTGTTGGAGCATACCTAGACAATTGAGTGAACTTTAGAGCATATTCCCTCACACTCATACTTCCTTGTCGGATATTAATGAACTCAAGCACCTTAGCTTCCCTCATCTCAAGTGGAAAGAACCTATCAAGAAAAGCAACCTTAAACTACTGCCAATCAAGAGGACCCGTATCTTCCGGTCTCCCTTCTTTCCATTGGTTGAACCAAGTTTGAGCAACATCTTTAACTTGATAAGCGGTGAACTCCACCTTTTCCACCGGCGTCACACCCATGATCAGCAAAACCTTATAAACCTCATAGATGAACTCTTGAGGATCTTCCTCAACTTTAGAACCATGAAACTCCGGAGGATTCATCCTAGTGAAGTCCCTCACTCTAGAAGCCGCCGTACTCATATTTGGGCTTGCGGGAAACACAAACTCGCTATTGGCTTGGGCCATCACGGCTTGAGCCAACAATTGAAAAGCAGCCCTAAACTCCGCATTAGACACTTGCTCGGCCAAAGGATCGACCGGAACTTGAGGAGCTCGGGGGAGGAGCTTCTTGTTCCGCATTCTCCCTCACATTCTTTCTAGCATAAGCTCTTCGGATAGCCATATCCTGAAGAGCATAGGATAAGGATTAGGAGAGAGACCTTATAGAGTTAAACTCTATCGCATGACTTAAGTTATGAAAGAAGTAGAGTTTCCTAATCATCTTGTAGCCTCTCATTCATAAATATGGCGCACTTCACACTCATGAACAAGACTCTACTAGACGTGGCTTATGAGACATCCTAGGACCATTCTAAGCCTTGTGCTCTGATTACCAAGTTTGTCACGACCCAGGTGTACCCCCTAGATGTAACATGGCGTATAGAACCTCGAAGGACTCCATATAAGCCACTTAGCTCTCATAACATAAGAAATAGAACATTAAGAGTAAAACAATAGTCCAAGTCCAATATTTTTTATAAAACGAAAGGCGGAAGTCTAAAACACTTGTCTCATCATAGCCATCTACAATAGAATGAAATTGGGCCTAGCCCATACATCATGTTCAAAACAGAAAATACATGAAAGAAATTGAAAAAAATAAAATCCATCCTCGAAGCATGAGGACTCACCAAGCTCGGGAAATCAATCAAGTGAACCACTAGCCACGAAACTGAGAACCCTGAATATCGGACCCTACATTTGGAGAAAATATAGGCAAGAGTATGCGTTAGTATAAAATAATGTATCAAATATGATAGTCATGCATAAGACATTTAAATCATGCTAAGAGGGACATTTCATTTTATGACATGCAATTGACAAGCTAAAACATTATATAAAAGAGTTAGAAAACATAAGTCATAAAACCATGGTCAATTTAAGCTAACATCATCTTTTAAGCCTTTGAACTCATATGTGATACTTCTTAAAGTCACCTTAGTTCATTATTAATGTGGGGAATTAGCATTAACCAACATAGAGACCATGTGAGCTATAACATGATCCCCCGGTGTCTCCAACACCGAAAAGGGTTGTCCTACCTGCTAAGGTAAGGACCATGAACTTCTAGCTTAAGTGGATCCACTAGCTAATAATCCTATGGGGGCACATAGTTAAGGGATAAGGAGATTTCTACTAGAAATCCATCCTCTACTAATGGGAGAGCTTCCATCCCAAGAGATTTCTTCTAGAAACCCAACCTCTACTAACAGGAGAGCTTCCATCTCACTATCAATATCCACTCGGTGCTAAGAATAAATCCCACAGAATAGTTATTTAGTCTTGACTTATCTCATAACACATGGAAAGGTTCCCTTGGACAACCAATCCAAGCTAAGTTTCATTAGGATATATCTTAATCTTTGATTCAAATAGGTGAGATAGCCGTTCAACCTAAGAATCCTTTCTATTTGAGAAAACCATTCACATTTTACTCTTATGTGTACATGAGAAAACCTTTCAATAACACATCATGATCATCATAATTGGTACTTTACTCTCCAAGCACCCTTAAAACATTTCCATATATTTCATAAGAAAATGCATAAGTCCATAATTTAACTCTTGAAGTCCAAAACCCTTTGATATAGATTTCATCACAAATTCATGTAAAACTAGTAATGCATGCTCAATTTCATAAAACTCTTCCTTGAAGATCAAAATCCTACATCATATGATTCATAACTTGAAAACATGGGGGTTACATGGGTTCATGGGGAAATCATCATAAAATCATTACAATTCATCAATTCATGCATAAGAGATCATAATTCACTTATTTAAATCAACACTGAAGAGAACCCATGATAATTGAAGAAAAACCTAACTCAATTGGGAAAGTCTACCCTTGAAATAGAGGAATTTGGGAACTCCATGTATGGAAGGAATCCATGGATTAAAACTATCATACCTTGAATCCAAATGCTAGCCTTCAATGGAGGAATTGAGAGTAGCTGGAAACCCTAGGTTGAATTCTTCATCTTAAAGTTTCTAGAGAGAGAAATATATTTAGAGAGGAGATTTGGTTTTCTTTTGTGAATTTGGAAGAATGAAGTGAATGGGTTAATTTGGGGGTTGAAAATACTTATATAGGGGTCTTACTAAAGGGTAAAACAACGTAGTATAGGAATTAATTAATTAGGAAAAAACCCAATTTCCCCTGGAAAGTAACTGTCAGCTGCCACCGATCTTCCACCTACAGACCCAGTCGACAGACCGTAGTCTGACCCACGGCCCGTCCTGGTGGACCGTCAATGGTGGTCAGAAACCATGATTTTGGGGCTTCGAACCATGGACCCCAACCACTAACCGTGGTCTGACCAACGGTCCGTTGTTCAGGCCGTGGTTCTTGGCCCTCAAACCACTGCTAGGCAGGCCAACCACGGACCACACCTACGGTCCGTGGTCCCTTCCACGGGTCATGGTTTGCACCTACAACTTCTGGGAATTCATTTCATTTCCATATTTCAGATACGGGGTGTTACAGGTATAGAAAATACTCAACTCATGGATCCATTAAAAGGTCTGCTTAAAGGCAAGGAGGTGTCACCCGAAAGTCGGTACAATTCTAACACATGCTGGCTACGTGGTTTATGGGGAATGTGAGTTGTCCAAAGTTTTCCCCACACCAGTCATCAATACTACTCCCAATATATATATACTAAATTCTGAAGTAAAAGTACTCTCAGGTTGAGATAAGTTCTCAAAAGGGCCTGTTTAAGAGATAACTGCTATGTACTCAATCTTTCTGAAAATCTCTTCATACTTTTTTGAAAATAGTACACTTTCTTTTAAATATGAAAATAATACCCTCTTTAAGGGTAATAGAACATCTCTTTATCTGACTTAAATGCTTCTGAAAAACTCTTTATACTTTTCTTGAGACAATACTTTCTTTCTCATTATAAAAATAATACATTTGGGGCCGTTAACGCGCCCCTTAAAACTTTTCCCAAAATAGTACTTTTAAAATATACCTTGACACACTTTAAATTTCAAAATCAATGGATGAAAATAATCATAGAAATAAGATTTCAACAAAATATCATTCATTAGGGTTCAGGTGAAATTATAAGCATGAACAACAATTCAAGGATCTCGATTAATAGAATAACATAATCTCATAATTAGGAAATCAAACTCGGAATAAGAACGCAATTTGAATTCAGGAAAAATCATAGAATTTTCAGTAGAAATGAGATTTAACTCTTAGAGACTGATTTTAGATGTAGGACTTGAGGAAGAACTTAGTCCAACACTATCAATAGCCTTACATACCTGGAAGTTTTGAAGAAGTTTGGAGAGGAACTTGGTTGGAAACCATGAAACCGTAGCTTTTATCTTCCTTGTGGTTTTGTTTTTTAGTTGGAGGAGTTGAGAGCGTAAAATAAGAGAAAATTGAGCTCTTGGTAGAATATATTCGCCTAATTGATGTTAAAACATCATGAATAGGGCCTAGGATAATTGGAAAAAGACAAAAGAAACCCCACTTAAAAAGCTGTCGAAAACCATCCACAAGGCAATCTACGGTTCGTGATTTTTTCTTCGGACAGTAGTTCCCATCCGTGGAATTCATATTGAAATTTTAAGGCTGAGAACTTCATTCTACAGCTCCAAACTACGGCACATAGAGGTTTCTATGACCCATAGATGGGTTTGTAGGAATCAGACCCTAAAATTTTACTCCCAATACTTTTTCCACGAGTCAACACTACGGGTCGTAGCTCTTTCTACGACTCGTAGAAGAATATGTATCTCACCAACTCAGAAAACTCTGTTGTGGTAGTCTCTAGTAAAACAATCATAACATTTTACTCCGAACTCCTAATGAGAAAAACTTGGTGGCTTTGAAAAGAAAACACATAGGCCTTTAATTTGAATATTCATGGAACACCTAATTTATTATGTGTTGAGAGATATGATTATTTGAAGTTGACCTATGTAGAATCTTATATCAAAACTTAATTTTTAAGGGAGCTTTCAACTCAACATTGTGCTAGTAGATTCTTGTGACCTTAGTTCATATCCAAATACATTCCCACACAAAAGAATTGACTTTAACACCTAAGAACAATTTAAGAATCACGCGATATAACCTTATACATAAATGAAGAATTGTTCGAATCTTTGCTTAGAAATTTTTGGGGTGTTAAACCAAGCATTATTTTTTTATTCCCACTTTTTCATATATGACTTTGGGTTACAAATCTCTTATTATTCAGTAGGGCTTAATTAATTTTCCTTTTTCAACAATCGTGTTGAATGATTAATAAATGTATAGAGTTCGCTTATGGAAAATGGTGGGGGCTCTCACAACTTGAAAGATTTTTGGATCGTGACATTGAAATCTAAATAATAAAGATCTTGGAAAATAAGTGAATTTCTAACTTGCTTTCTCATGTTTGGTTGAGTAGAAAATATTTTCTGGAAACTATTTTTAATGTTTGGTTGGTGAATCAAAAGTATTTCTCAGAAAATATTTTTTATATTTTGCTTGAGACTAAAAAATACATTTTAGAAAAATAATTTCTGATCCAAAAATCAACCCCGATATATGATCTAGGACCCGACCCCGACACCCAGACTTGACTAGGACAAGACCCTGATGACCGTTCAAAAATCCAACCTGAAAAAAATTCAAAAACAATAATTTTTTTGAAAATAAAATTTACGGCGTCGGGGTGGCGTAAAAAAGAAAAAAATTCCAATTTAAAATATTTTCCAAAAATGTTTTTTTTAATAAAATTGACGGGGATGGCCTAGGTGGGGGTGGCATGAAAAATGTTTTTTTAAAAAAATTGAAATATTTTTCAAAACAATTTTTTTTAAAAAAAAAAAACAAAAATTGACAAGGGTGGCTTGGGTTGGGGTGGGGGGGAGTGCGCCCGGGGGGAGGGGGGGTAGAGTTGGATGTCGTAAACTATTTCCCAAAAACTATTTTTTCTTAAAATTTATTTTTGATGGTGGTGAAAGTAGCGTAAGAATTTTTAAAAAAATAAATTTGAAATATTTTTCAAAAGCAATTTGTTGGAGGGTAGGGAGTAGGGGTGGTAGGGGCTGAGTGAGATAAAAAAAAATTTAAATTTTGAAATATTTTTCAAAAATAATTTTTAAATATTTTTCTCTGGAGGGGGGGGGGGGGCTGGTTTGGTCGTTGGGATAAAAATATATTTGAAGTTTCAAAAATAAGAAAATTTAATTACTTTTTTTTGAATAGGGAGGGTCGGGTATGGGGTATGTGTAGGGTAAGAAAAAAAAAAGGATGAAGTAGAGTTTTGGAAATTGTTTTCCTTTATTTTGGAAGGAAAGTCATTTTCCTTAAATTTGAAGATAATTAGTTGATTTGAAAAACATTTTCCAAACATTTTAAGCCAACCAAACATGGGAAATTTGGAAAACTTCCTCCATACCAAACACACCCTAAGACCTTCATTAAGTGCAAATAAATGAGGACTATATATTGAATATAACTGGATTAACCTTAGGCAACCTAGGTAGAGGTGTATTAGGAGTTTTTTTTTTTTAGGTTATTTCGAGGAGTACAGATGTCAAATCCGTAAAAAGGGTCTGATATACCCATCAACTTTGCTATTTAGAGCTGATAAACCACTCATTATAAAAGTGACTCATATATATTCTTACTGTTACAAAAATGACTCACATATACCCTCTTCCTCTAATGGAAGTGAAAAATAATTTTAGATTAATTTTTAATCTTTTTAATAAAAAAAGATAATCCATGAAGGAGAATATTTGATTCTTCTCACACATATTTTTTTTACTATTTTTATTCATCGACTAATTTGAATTTATTATTTTGATGGTCAAATTTATTTATTTCACCTATTTTCTTTTAAAATTATTATAGATGCTCCAAATATTTTTTTTCTACACATAAAAACTAAATCACAATATAGCCGCAAAAAACTTAATTTTTTTTAAAAACTTTTTAATCTTTTTCCATTCACACTTCTTTCTTTTTATTTCTCTTATTTCTACACTAAAGAATGAAAGAAAAAAGAAAAACTTAAATAATAATAATCAATGAAGTCAAAAGTTAATTTATGTGTGGAAAAGATCAAATACATGATTATTTTTTTTAAAATTAATTTTTTTTTCACTTCTGTAACAATAGTGGTATATGTGAGCCATTTTTGTAATGATAGGCGTATATGTGAGCCAATTTTGTAACGAGGGTTGTATTAGCTCTAAATGAAAAAGTTCAGGGGTATATCAAGCCCTTTGGGAGGACCTATGAAATGACACAACTATAGAAAGTAGAATAGGGTCGCAGATGTTCTAGCTAAAGGAGCAAGGAAGCAACTTTTGAAATATAAGATATAATGGTCAAAAACACACCTCAAGTATCATTTTTTTTGTGAAATTTCATACCTGAACCATTAGGTGTTTGTGTTTTCTACCTAAACTATCACCAACAATTTATCAAAATACCTAGACTATCTTGATGAATTGGTATCTTGTGCTGAAGGAAAATCATTTCTTTGAATATTTTATTGTATTGTGAATACAACAAGTACAAGGCAAAAATCAACAGAACATTACGCTGCAATCTAGTTTTCAACTGCTTGTGACAATTGAGGTGTTGCTATAATTTTATCCATAATACTAAGTGATAGATCCCAAATAGCAGATATAAGTGTACGGGGTCGTACAAATAATAAAGTGATAGTAAGGAATTAGATGCCCAATCGTTTAGGACTTATGATTAACTATTTACTAAATTCAACAAGTCCAATTATATATTTGAGCTTTCTAATATCCATATTCAGATGGTCGATGATTATACTAAAACAAGAAAGTAATACAAAGTTATAAATATGTAGAGGTTCTTCATAGAGAAGATTAACCAACGACTATTGCTTTGAGCGAAATTCTAGGCCTAATTTTTTTTTTTGCGATCATGTAATGTATTTGATTTTATCTACTTAGTTCCAAAAGCACCCTAGCAAAGGGAACTCTAGTCTATTTTTTTGTGCATCGACTAACAACTAGATTTCTCCCAAATAACAAAAGGGACCATAACATTTTCCCTATGAAAATGATTGTAGGGGCACATTACAATTCAATGATTTATCATTTACCATGCTTGTTATTATGGTAAAAAAAATTTAAAATTAAAGTTCCATCAATGACAAATATTTTTGTTGTAGTTGTCCTCAGAAGTATAGCAAAATGGAAGTAAGGAAAACGTTAACTAAATAGATTGTGATTACCCAGGAGATCATTTTTGGAATTTTTTAGAAAATTACCATATTACCCCTCCTGATAGTTATCCCAAGTAATGTTGGATCAGAATATGAGACTAGTTTTATAATGGGATCCTCTCCCCACCCACGCCATGATATATTAAATTATAGTATTGGCTGGTCTATGGATGTGAGAGTGGCTAGGGTAGAGAGGTATATGCCTAAGTTGATTTATAGGGCAATTTAGGTTATGTTGGGTCCTTTTAGAGACAGGCCGATTTAGTGCAAGGCCAACATAGTGTCATATGGTGAGAGCTTAGATAACATCACAACTAGGATGGTAGCTCCGCTACTTTGGCGACAATGAGGGCTAATATGGATACCCTTAAGGTTGATGTGGATCAGATAAGGTCCACAGTCATATCTATGCTTTGGGTGAGGTGCCCTTGCCAGATGTGCCTGAGTTTGTGCCTACTTCTCTACTGAGTGTTGAGCTTCCTACTAGTGTTTCTGAACATCCTAGAGTGCATGGGTGATGATATTGTGGCTAATGATGTTGATGAAGGAGAGAGAGTTTAGATTGATGTTGATGTTGAGTCAGTAGAAGAGACTGATGAGAAAGAGTTCCTATGAGACAATGGGCGTCAGATAGTTAAGACTCTGATGGATCAGCATGATTTGGAGGATATAATGGTGCTGACAACGATGGAGGGATCATGTGTGGAGACCTACACAATTGGTACTAGTGGGGAGTCTTCAGACCCAATTATACATCCTTCAGATGTGTAGGGCACTGATGCCTCTGTTGAGACTAAGGTGGTACCTCCTGTTATTATTTTGCTGGGCAATTATGCCTAGGATGATGTCATCCCTTCTAAGACTCGAGATTTGAGCACCCTATAAGCATAGGCTGTCAGGGGTACTTTTATACCTCTCCTCCCGTACTTATATTATTTTATTCTGCATTGAAGACACTATTGTATTTGTTTTGGTGGGGTGAGGGCACTGGAACCAATATTCCCCTTTGATTGTATTTTCTTACTTTCAATTTTACTTTCGGATAATTGTAGTGTTTTGATAGTATGGTTTTTATTATAGTGGTCTGATGGTTCACTTCATTTTGCCTCTGCATATTCATTTACCCCATGAGGTTGGAAATATTTGAAATTCTTGTGGTTTCATTTTTAATGTTAGAGGATCGATTGTGTTCAATATTGATGTCTTGAATAGGACTTATGATGAGAAATGTGAATCGTGCTAATAATTACAACATGAAATCAGGATAGCTGCACTTTTGAATAATTGTTTTGAATCTTGTGTTAACTGGCTACGTTTTGGTTTGAGCCTTACAATGAACATCACACTTAAGATTTTGATCTTGTTGGGTTATGTTAAATGATTGTGTTTGAAGTGCCTTGTGTAGTGAGGTCATACTTGAAAGAATGCTTGTTGAATCCTAGAATTTACATTGCTAGTTCGATTTTCTAGCTTTTGTGAATGCAAGAAATGATCTGGGGCAAAAATTGTAAGAGTAAAACTAAATGTTCTTACCCTTTTGTGACTACCTTGTGAGGGTGGACAACCATTTTGGCATCATTTGAGCCTAAACTGATTGTTGACAACTTTGATGGAACCGCTTGAGCCACATTGTTCCTAAATTCTCACCCATAAATACTTTTCAAAGCATTGATTTGTTTGAATAGTCAACTTAGGCCAATAACTTTAGTTAGGGTGTTCAAATGAAGGAGGAAACAAAGTCAAGTGGAAGAAAAAGAAAGAATAAGGGAAACACAATTTTGATGTGTGTTATAAAAAGAAGGAAACCCTATTTATATAAAAAGATAGTGTGATAAACAAAAAATTGAAAAGTTGATTTGAAAAAGAAAATTTGAGAAATAAAAGGTATATCCAATAAATTGTTTGAAAAATTAAAGTTTGAGTTTCCAAGTGAAAAGAATGGAAAGTACTTGAGAAGAGGTGAAGGTCATTGCAACAATACTTTGGAAAGGAAAAATCACTGAGCCAAATTGACCATACGTTTACCCTCAGCCCCATTACAAGCCTAAAAGGCCCTTGAGATCTTGCATAAACTAGGCTTCGTGACGATGGAAAAATATGGGCGAACCTATGGAATGAAGCTTGCATGTATATCTCTTTCAGCGAGTGAGAATTGTATTGATTCTGAACTTTGATGTTGATTTGCTTTCAGAAAGCATGGAATCATTCTTTATGTGAGGGCACTTTAATGGATTTTTTGAAGCATGATGTTGCACAACAGAAGAAGAAATAGTGAGCTTGAGCTTAAATTGATATCGGCTAATCATCATCTGAAGCTTCTTGATCATGATTGAGTATTGCATTTGATTGAGATAAGTTTTGTAGTTGCATTTACATGTCAACTCTCAATGAGAACTATTTTATACACCCTCGTTGATTAATTGTGTTCTTGATTTACTTGGTGACAAGCAAAAGTTTAAGTTAGGGGTGTTGATGAGTGTTATATTTATACTTATTTGAGGCCTTTTTAGTCCAATAGTCAAAGTTCTCAATGCCTAATTATGTCCTATTCTTATGATAATTTGATGATTCGTAGCTATGAAGGCTAATGAACAAGGCAAGGATGAATACTTGAAAGAATAGCCAAACACATGAAAGAAGTGTAAACTCAACACTGGTAGTCGCCTAACCAGAAGGGAGGATGCCCAAGTTGTTTGACCTTGCCTAAAGTGACAGAGCTCACAATTGAAGATGTTCCAGGCATCGGCGAACAAACGAGAAGAACAGTGACTCGCTGATTGTGATGGGGTAACTGAATGACCATCGCCAAAGGCTGATAGGACTTGGATATAATTTAAAGGCTTAAAAGGAAAAACAAAGGTGGTACTCAACAATTAACCAAATGTGAAAGGCAGACTCAAACGAGCTCTCCGGCGGAGGTTCAAACACATGAAGCGTGAAGGAAGAGAAAGGCGAGCTAAGGAGAAGATGGTTATTCGTTGAATTGTCCTGGCGAGCCCGACTAACGTCGCCAAAATCGTTACATAGTGAATTTTTTACCATAATTTAGAAAACTATAAATAGCCCAAAAAAGAGAGAAAATAAAGATTTCGAGATTTTGAAATAGAACTTTCAGTTCCTAACTTTGTATGAGTTTTTGAACTTTAGAGAAATATTCTTAGTTTGGGGTTTTAACTTTTGCTCTTGGATTTGACAAATTGAAGTTGAAATCTAAGTGGATGTTGATTATAATTGCTTCATTTCATCACATCCATGGTTGCCTTCATGATAGGTATAAATTCTTTACTTTTTGTGATGGGTGTTAAAACCCCAATTCTAGGGGTGCAATTATGGGGTTGGGTGTTGATTTAATATAGTGGGTATTGTGTTTTGATTCAATCATGGATTTGGACTAATTAGCACGGGGTAAACTCATGGGTTGAGTTGCAAAGTTAATCCTAGTTTTGATTTTTGGTTGATGCTCAAAAGCGATTGATTGAAGTGGGTAATTAATCTAATGCATGCAATTTAGGTTTGATGTTTATTATTTGCTTGAAAGAGAAATTATGGGTCGGGTTTGTTTTCCCAAATCCGCTCGAAAGAGAGATTCTGTAAGGTAGTGGGTTGATTTCTAATTCACATAGATGAGATCGAAGGAGATTCTATGATTTGGTACTATGAGATCGACAAAAGATTAGTGTCATTGAAGATGACCCAGCCTATCCATGATTTTTAGCACTATTGAAAAGCACAATTACCCCTATGTGATATTAATTCTATCCCCGAACCCCTAGATTAGTTTAATTGTGACTCTTGATATCAAATCCCTTTTCGTAAATTCGGTTGAATAATCCACCCATTGTTCTTAAGTGCTTCAAATGAATTGATGTACAATCTAAATTTCTTGATAGAATTCCTTGCAATATATCACTCTATGTGGGATTCGATCCTAACTCCTAGTTGGGTATTTTATAAATGACGACCGCTTATTCTCTTAATATTTTTTAGAATAGTTTGAGCGTTATCAGTAGGTTTAACAATACATTCAAAAATGTTATCTTAAGAAGGAAATTTCTTGATCACATCAAACAAATTAAAACACAAAGTTTAACTTTTCATAGATACAAGGCAAGTTCTAGATGTCTTAACATGAACTAATGCACAAATGCTCAGCACATATGTCACATCAATATTTTTTAACTTAGTTACATGTGACTCCAGTCTTTATCACCAACACATTTAATGTCATTTATTATGAAGATTTTTTTTTTCTAGTGTCTTACTCATAAAAATATATAAGTCTACACTAAAGTACTTTTATCTTTTTATGTTTTTATGAAGGATAAACGCTCATGAAGTCTAGAAAATTCCTTTATTTATAATACCTTACTGCTATTGATGGACTTCATTGTTCTAAAGTGTCTTAAGACGAAATAAAAAACTAATCGAATCCTAAACATATAAAAAGAAATCCTAGTTGATTCAAAGGAACGATCATCGAAAAAGTATCAAAAACAAAAGCAGAGGAATCCAAAATAGAAAAAATCAATGAAAGCACAAGATAATATAACAACATAATCTAAAACTTATAAAACCTGTAAATATAGAAATTCAGCCAAAAATATTTAACATAGAAATGTGACAAGCACAATCACGGGTCTTACCATTACAAACATCCCCAAAGTATCAAAATAGTACAGCTCGATAATATAGATAATAGTGGGAAATGATAGGAATATACACTATGTCATATAAAAAGATGAAATACAAAGATAAATATGCAATGTTTCCTACACCTAACACGTAAACCATTGATACGCTCAAATTACACATCCCTAAAGAAGTATAAGCGATCGTTATCAAGTAAAGAACCCAACTTGTAGGTTGGGGTCGATCCTACGAGGAAAATGGTTTAGACTTAAACTTAACTCACTATTATATCCGTTTAGTCAAATTATTTCCGAGGAAAGTAAATAGGGGGGATTTTGTAAGTAAGTAACAGTTTTAGATTGCTTAAGTAACAAGTAAACAAGATTCAACTTTAGAAATATCAATATGAGAAAGAAACTAGGGCATATGTATTCCCCATAAGCTCTTAACGCGGTAATCCTAATAATAGTAATCCTTTCCTAGTGTTTTACATGCAAAGTTGGTAAGTTACGTATCCCTAAGTGATTGGTCCTCCAAACTATGCACCTTTTTCCGGCTATGAGTGTATACTTTACTAACCCTTACCTTTACCTCAGATTAGACATCACATCAATGTATGGCTTAGTTTTCACCCTCGCACCAATTGACATTAGGCTATTAGATAGCATCCACTAAATCTCTATTGTTAATTATTTTCTAATTAACTACCTCCTTGGTCCGGCAAGTAGAAACGAGGCGGGTTCTAACGTATGAAACCATTAAAAAGACTTCTATCCGAAAGAATTAACAATGCATGCACACTATTCAAGAATTACTTAATTATTATTCATACTTTGTTAATTGCTCATGGTTCCCACAACCCTAGTTGTGGATTTAGCTCCTCATGCTTGAAAGAACACAATTCATAATTGAGTAAAAAGAATACAAGAAGAATTGATGAAAAACCAAATCTTGAATTGAAATTCAAAGTCAAAATCTTATCAAACGAATTCCGAAAATCAAATTACTAAAGTTTTCAAGGTAATTCCCAAAACACCAAAAAACTAAGAGTTCAAAATAATGTCTAACCCCAAAAATGAGGTTTATAACTCCTATTTATAGAAAAACAAGACCCAAATAAAAAGAAAACAAAATAAGGAAATAAACTTCTGGAACGCGGCTTCATTCGACGACTCGACCTACGAACCGTGGGTCGACCTACGGTCCGTAGGTCCCCTTCCGTGGCTTCATACTTAGGCTTTTTCATCAGGTACTGGAACTTCAACTCCTAGATCATCAACGACGGATGTGCAGGATGGCCCGTGGGTCGACCTACGGTCCATCAGTTGCTCCGTAGTTCCACACTTGGTCAGACTTCCCTGATGCTCCATCTACGCCTGCCCATCGACGGTCCGTGGATCACTTCTGTGGGTGGCTCCTTCTGCATAATTTTAGCTTTCATAACACTTCCCTGATGCTCCATCTACGCCTGCAAACATAACACATAAACATTAATTCTAACACAATATAGGTCTAGACACACACAACTTCTAAGTGAAATGTATCAAAAATACCGTAAACTCACGGTATAAACACCCTCAACTTAAACTCGTTGTTTGTCCTCAAGCGATGCACTAAAACTCTAAACGACACTTGTGTAGCAGCAGACGTTCAAACTCAAGCAATCACATGGCTTCTAACTCACATCCCTTATTTAGTGCAAACCTTTTCAACTAGACTCAACAAGCTAACTCATGCGGATCAAGATATGACATAGATTGACCAATACACATCACAACATATACTTTTCAAAATCACCAAGGTACCAAGTTTCCATCAATGTAACTAGTTCCCTCACTTCAAACGAAATCCCTTTGTCACACAATAAATATGAATTTTGAGTTTAAGGATTCATTCAACACTCGCGCTCAGAAGTGACTTAAAGTACATTTAGTGCTCAATACCATAGGCTTTCCCTTATTTTCATTGCATAAACTCTCAAAACTAGTCAGTAGGATCACTATAGGACTTTCTAAGCTTGTAACGTAGGCTCAGGGTCAGGTAGGATATAAATTTTGGGTACTTTTTAGTGACTTTCTTCCCTCCTTGACATTACATTGGCTTTTTACCTCTTTTATCAACTTATTCTTGACATCCTTTCGTTTTCTTTTCTTTCCCTTGACTCTCCTTAGCACAGGTGTGACTTTTGACTTTATAGCTCATATTTTTCACTTTTCTTCTTTTTCCTTTACTTCATTTTTCTTTGTTTCTTTCAGCACTTTTGTCATTCATCTTTTGAATACAATCACATCTTTTTTTTCTTTCTTTTCTTTGTTTCTCTTTAACAGAACACTCTTTTCATACCCTTTTTCTTTTGGTTTTCTCTGTCATAGCCACCCTCAACTTATGTATTTTGCATGAGTTGAGGTGCACAATATCCGATGTCGGACCGGGGCAAAGATCAAGGTAACTTTTTGAATTAGCCACCCTCAACTTAGGCTTTTGGCCTAATTCAAGGTGCACATGTCCAAGGAGGTACCAGGGCAAAAACAATTATTTTAGGGAAGGTGAGTTAGGTGTATTGAACGAAGTGGTCTATTTTAGGCTCAAACATTTGGATCAAGGGGAACATTTATTTCATTTGGTTGGATCATTTTAGGCTTGAGTTGAATTTATTAGGACAAGGGCCTATGATCATTTCCCAACTTCTAGCCTAGATTATCTTAGCAGGACCAACGGGGCAGGTTATAGATTGGCACATTACTGTCTGAACATTCAAACTTTTCTCACTCACACTTGGCACATTATTTCATTATCGGATTATCAGATTACCCAGTTCAAGTTTTAGCTTAAGTCATGAGATCAATTCGGTTCTTTATCATGTTATATTAAGAGTTAACACATTCAACTCATCAAGCCTATAGATTCTAGCACATTTCATAAGTTTTGGACGGGTATTAATTTCATGTTTTTATGCCATCATGCCTATATTCTTCTACTTACTTCTACGCATACATTCCTAACCATGCAGGTTCAACATAAAAGTAAACAGTCCTTTGGGGGAAAAGAAAAGAGGCAAGAAAACCCCAAAGGATGATTATGAGTTGGGTTACTCAGACTTCACCATAACACTCTAATACATTTACCCCACCCCCCAAACAATAAGGTGCAATTGCCCTAAATGCACAAAAAAAACAAAAATAAAGCATAGGGTGAAAGTGAAGCAAACCTGTGGTGCAAATGCGCTGAAGACCTCTGAAGAAGCGGGTGGGTCCGGTTTCCCGGAGCCCACTAGATCCATACTCTGGACGCCATCAGTAGCGCCCGCATCAACACAAGAAACACCCTCAGTAGTGCTCACACTGTCAGATGGGCCAACACCTATCTCTCGGGCCCTATTCTATATCTAGCCAACACTAAAACATAAAAAATAAACACCTATCTAAAGATCTACAAAATTCAAAAAGAAAGAAGAAAACTCCTAAATCGAAAATAAAATCTTATAGTTGGCTAGATTGTACATCTTGGGTTGCCTCCCAAGCAATGCTTAATTTAACATCGCGGCACGACGCATACACCTTGATTACTGAGACATCATCAAGATAATAGGCCTCAATCACTTCTTGCACACTCTCAGATTTCCCCAAGTAGACTTTGATCCTTTGTCCGTTCTCTTTGAACCTCGTTCCTTCCTTGTTCTCGAGCTCGACCGCTCCATGTGGAAATACTTGAGTGACTCTGAATGGCCCGGTCCACTTGGACTTGGGCTTGCCAGGAAATAAAAGCACCAGATCACCCACAACGAATTCACGCTTTTCAATCTTTTGATCATGATACTTCTCCATCTTCTTTTTTTACAAGGCTGAACTTTCATTAGCGTTTAGGCGAAACTCATCAAGCGCATTCATGGCATTAATATCATTACTTTCACAATTCAGTGTTACCACTACTAGTGCATCAACACCTATTCTCTCCTCAATAGGCCCTTCAGACTCTTGCTCCACTGTATGATTCACCACCGATACTGACTTAACATCACCTTCTTGCTTCATAGACCTAAAGATGTTAAAAGTGACCTCCTCGTTATTCAGTCGGAACTTCATCTTCCCTCTCTCCATATCGACTAAGGCACGCCCAATAGCAAGGAATGGTCTCCCTAAGATGATGGGAACCTCAAAATCAACCTCACAATCGAGTATCACAAAGTCTGCCAGAAAGATGAACGACCCCACTTTTACAAGGACATCTTCAAGTACTCCAACGGGCCTCTTCACAGTTCTGTCGGCCATAAGTAAACGCATAGCAGTCGGTTTCGGAGCTCCTAAACTTAATTTCTTATAAATGGACAATGAAATCAAATTAATGATGACCCCAAAGCCGTACAAGGCTTTCGCAAAGTGTCACTTCCCAATGGTACAAGGAATAGTTAAAGCTGCAGGGTCCTCTTTCTTTTGCAAAAGTAACCTAGTGGCAATAGCACTACAATGTTGCAGTCTCTCTTCATTCTCAAAACTGACAACCCTCTTTTTGGTAACCAAATCTTTCATGAATTTAGCATAGCCAGGCATTTTTTCCAAAGCTTCTATTAATGGGATATTTATGAACAGTTGCTTCAGCATAGCTATGAACCTGTGGTATTTACCTTCTTCGATCTTTTTCACCAATCTCTGCGGGAATGGAGGTGCAGGTTTAGGCATGGGAACAACTTTTTGGGTCACCTCAGCTTCCTTTACAATATCATCTTTTGGAATTTCAGTAACCTCAATCTCAATCTCAATCTCATCCTTCTCTATCACTTTTTCAACCTCGGACGACATGGGAGGGTCTATGGTCTGCTTTCCTCCGTGAGTAGTGACTGTCATACAATGTCTATCATTTTTCAGATTTTGGATGGTGTTGCAAGGAAGTGTTCCAGGCTGACGTAGATTCACAGTGGCAGACAACTGACTAAACTGCTGCTCAAGTTGCTTGATTGACACTGCATGGGAATCAACTTTTTGACCGATTCCATAAAAGTCATATCACATCTCTTTCAAATTCTCATCAGTTGCATCAAACCGCTACATCATCTTTTGCATCATATCCTCAATTCATGACATACTATTACCAGACTCTCTATTACCAGGAGGGACGTAGGGACCAACCTTATAATTCCTATTGCCATAGTTGTTCTGGTTGTAGTTGTTATCACGATTGTAGTTCTCATCTCGGACATAGTTACCCTCACAATTGTAGCCTCCATAGTTCTGACCTTTGTTTCCTAGACCTTGGCACCAATTATCCAAGTTGGAACCTTGGGCGTTGCTTTGGAAACCCCCTGTTTGATCATTTACCAAGGACGCATCATCCTCATAGTAGCACTCCTCAACTTGTGGTGGTGGAGACCTAGTTAGATAATTCACCGCATTTACCTTTTCCGTAGTCCCACTCACATGCTTTAGTACCAAATTCAATTATGTTCTCATCTATGCCATCTCTTCCCGAATGTCATCATTGGCTTGGTTGGGTGCGGCTTGAACAACGAACGTGGTCCTATTAGTGTTTGTCTTTCTAGTGCTCCAGGCTTTGTTGTTTTGGGAAATCCTGTCAAGCTTTTCGGCGATCTCCTCTAAAGTGCATTCACCATATGATTCTCCGACAATAGTATCTAGCACGGCTCTTCCATTGTCATGCTGCCCTCTATAAAAATACCCCTTCAAAGACTCATCATCAATGCAGTGGTTTGGAACATTTCTGATGAACCCGGTGAACCTATCCCAGAACTGCTTATGGACACTCCTGGTAATGGTACGAAGTTGTTCAGTTTATCTTTATGATTAATCTTCTGGAACACAGGAAAGTATCTTGCTGTGAACACCTTGTGCATTTGGTCCTATGTATAGATCGAATTGTATGGTAACTCAGAAAACCACATAGCAGCATCTCCAGTCAGTGATAGTGGAAAGACCCTCAGACCGATGACATCCATATCTAACTCTGGTCGCCCAACATAACTTTTGCACACACTACAAAGTTTAGCCAAATGAGCATAGGGATCCTCCGAAGCCAACCCAACAAACAACCCTCTCGCTGTAAACATCTGTATCAAACTGCTAGTGACCACGAATGTGTGACCTGGAGGTAGAGGTGGAAGAACAATAGGACCATCTGAGGTGGTCGCAACATAATCAGCCCTGTAATGCTCACGAAACCTTGGTGCTGGTGGATTCTGATCCCTTTCCGCATTCCTGATTAGATTACCACCATGACCCTGAGCGGGCATATTAATAATTCCTGGAGGTTGCAATTCCACTCCATCTCCAAGATCCTCTCTGATTGGATTATTTTTGACCCCTTGGTCATCTATTTTTCTCAAAGTTTTACTCAACTCTGGATCGTAGGGGGTCAGTGGTTCACCTCGACTCCGTGTACTTGGCATACACTAGAGTAGAAACCTGTAGAAAACAATAACAAAAACTAAACGTAAAATTAAGAAATACTTGACTAAAGTGCAATAATGTAGTTAAACTTAATCTAAAAGCTAAAATCCCCGGCAACGGCGCCAAAATTTGACACTCTCAAATTACCCCTCGCTAAAGAAGTATAAGCGATCGTTATCAAGTAAAGAACCCAACTTGTAGGTTTGGGTCGATCCCACGAGGAATATGGTTAGACTTAATCTTAACTCACTATTATATCCGTTTAGTGAAATTATTTCCGAGGAAAGAAAACAGGGGGGATATTGTAAGTAAGGAACAATTTTAGATTTCTTAAGTAACAAGTAGACAAGATTCAACTTTAGAAATATCAATATGAGAAAGAAACTAGGGCATATGTGTTCCCCATAAGCTCCTAACACGGTAATCCTAATAATAGTAATCCTTTCCTAGTGTTTTACATGCAAAGTTGGTAAGTTACGTATCCCTAAGTGATTGGTCCTCCAAATAGGGAATGTCACTACTCACCTTGGTCCGGCTACGAGTGTATACTTTACTAACCCTTACCTTTACCTCAGATTAGACATCACATCAATGTATGGCTTAGTTTACACCCTCGCACCAATTGACTTTAGACTATTAGATAGCATCCACTAAATCTTTGTTGTTAATTCTTTTCTCATTAACTACCTCCTTGGTCCAGCAAGTAGAAACGAGGCGGGTTCTAACGTTTGAAACCGTTAAAAAGACTTCTAAGCGAAAAAATTAACAATGCATGTATGCACACTATTCAAGAATTACTTAATTATTATTCATACTTTGTTAATTGCTCATGGTTCCCACAACCCTTGTTGTGGATTTAGCTACTCATTCTTGAAAGAACACAATTCACAATTGGGTAAAAAGAATTCATGAACTTACAAGAAGAATTGATGAAAAACCGAATCTTGAATTGAAATTCAAAGTCAAAATCTTATCAAACGAATTTCGAAAATCAAATTGCTAAATTTTCAAGTTTATTCCCAAAACACCAAAAACTAAGAGTTCACCATAATGTCTAACCGCAAAAATGAGGTTTATAACTCCTATTTATAGAAAAACAAGTCCCAAATAAAAAGGAAATGAAATAAGGAAATAAACTTCTGGAACGCTGCTTTATTTGACGACTCGACCTAAAGATCGTGAGTCGACCTACGGTCCATATGTCCCCTTCCGTGGCTCCATACTTAGGATTTTTCATCAGTTACTGGAACTTCAACTCCCAGATCATCAACTACGGATGTGCAGGATGGCCCGTGGGTCGACTAACGGTCCGTCAGTTGCTCCGTAGTTCCACACTTGGTCAGACTTCCCTGATGCTCCATATACGTCTGCCCATCGACGGTCCATCAAAGGACCTACGGTCCATGGATCACTTCCGTGAGTGGCTCCTTCTGTATAATTCTAGCTTTCATCTCAATCAACCGTGTCCAAGCCTATTTCCTGCAAACATAACACATAAACATTAATTCTAACACAATATAGCTCTAGAAACACAGAACTTCTAAGTGAAATGTATCAAAAATGCCATAAACTCACGGTATATCAATACCCTCAACTTAAACTCGTTGTTTCTCCTCAAGCGACGCACTAAAACTCTAAACGACACTTGTGTAGCAGCAGACGTTCAAACTCAAGGAATCACATGTCTTTCTAACTCACATCCCTTATTTAGTGCAAACCTTTTCATCTAGACTCAACAAGCTAACTCATGCGGATAAAGATATGACACAGATTGACCAATAGACATCACAGCATACACTTTTCACAATCACCAAGTTACCAACTTTCCAACAATGTAACTAGTGCCCTCACTTCAAACGAAATCCCTTTGTCATACAATAAATATGAATTTTGAGTTTAAGGATTCATTCAACAATCAAGCACTTGATTTAACGTCACGGCATGACGCAGAAACCTTGATTACTCAGACTTCATCAAGATAATAGGCCTCTATCACTTCTTGCACACTCTCAGATTTCCCCAAGTAGACTTTGATCCTTTGTCCGTTCTCTTTGAACCCACTTCTTTTCTTGTTCTCGAGCTCGACCTGCTCCATGTGGAAATACTTGAGTGACTCTGAATGGCCCGGTCCACTTGGACTTGAGCTTGCAAGGAAACAAGCGCAACCTTGAGTTGAATAAAATCACCAAATCACCCACAACGAATTCACGCTTTTCAATCTTTTGATCATGATACTTCTTCATCTTCTTTTTGTACAAGGCTGAACTTTCATATGCATTTAGGCGAAACTCATCAGGCTCATTCATGACTTTAATATCGTTACTGTCACAATTCAGTGTTACCACTGCTAGTGCATCAACACATATCCTCTCCTCAATAGGCCTTTCAGACTCTTGCTCCACAATATGATTCACCACCGATACAGACTTAACATTACCTTCTTGCTTCATAGACCTAAAGATGTTAAAAGTGACCTCCTCATTATTCAGTCGGAACTTCATCTGCCCTCTATCCATATCGACTAAGGCACGCCCAGTAGCAAGGAATGGTCTCCCTAAGATGATGGGAACCTCAAAATCAACCTCACAACCGAGTATCACAAAGTCTGCCGGAAAGATGAACGACCCCACTTTAACAAGGACATCTTCGAGCACTTCAACGGGTCTCTTCATAGATCTGTCGGCCATAAGTGTTCATAGCAGTCGGTTTCGGAGATCCTAAACCTAATTTCTTATTAATGGACAATGACATCAAATTAATGTTGTCCCCCCAGTCGCATAAGGCTTTCAGAAATTGTGACTTCCCAATGGTACAAGGAATAGTGAAAGCTCTAGAGTTCTTTTTCTTTTGCACAAGTGACCTAGTGGCAATAGCACTACAATGTTGAGTCTCTATTCATTCTCAAAACTAACAGCCCTCATTTTGGTCACCAAATCTTTCATTATTTTATCATACCTAGGCATTTTTTCAAAAGCTTCTATTAATGGGATATTTATGGACAGTTGCTTCATCATAGTTATGAACCTGCAGTATTTTCCTTCTTCGGTCTTTTTCACTAATCTTTGCGGTAATGGAGGTGGAGGTCTAGGCATGGGAACAACTTTTTGGGTCACCTCAGCTTCCTTTGCAATATCATCTTTTGGAATTTCAGTAACCTCAATCTCATCCTCATCCTTCTCTATCACTTTTTCAACCTCGGACGGCATGGGAGGGTCTATGACTTTCCTCCGCGAGTAGTGACTGCTATCCAATGCCTATCATTTTTTGGATTCTAGATGGTGTTGCTAGGAAGTGTGCCAGGCTGACGTAGATTCACAGGGCGGACAACTGACTAAACTACTGCTCAAGTTGCTTGATTGACACTGCATGGGTATCAACTTTTTGATGGATTCCAGACAAGTCATTTCGCATCTCTTTCAAATTCTCATCAGTTGCATCAAACCGCTGCATCATCTTTTGCATCATATCCTCAATTCGTGACATACTATTGCCAGACTCTCTATTACAAGGAGGGACGTAGGGACCAGCCTTATCATTCCTATTACAATATTTGTTCTGGTTGTAGTTGTTATAACGATTGTAGTTCCCATCCCGGACATAGTTACCCTCACGATTGTAGCCTCCATAGTTCCGACCTTGGTTTCCTTAACCTTGGCACCAATTATAAGAGTTGGAACCTTGGTCGTTGCTTCAGAAACCCCTTGTCTGATCATTTACGAAGTATGCATCCTCCTCATAGTAGCACTCCACAATTTGTGGTGGTGGAGACCTAGTCAGATAATTCACTGCATTTACCTTTTTTCACACTCCCACTCACATACTTTAGTACCAAACCCAATTTTGTTCTCATCTATGCCATCTCTTCCCGAATGTCATCATTTGCTTGGTTGGGTGCATCTTGAACAACGAATGTGGTCCTATTAGTGTTTGTCTTTCTAGTGCTCCAGGCTTTGTTGTTTTGGGAAATCCTCTCAAGCTTTTCGGCGATCTCCTCAAAAGTTCATTCACCATATGATCCTCTGGCAATAGTGTCTAGCACGGCTATTCAATTGTCATCCTGCCCTCTATAGAAATACTCCTTCAAAGATTCATCATCAATGCGGTGGTTTGGAACATTTCTGATGAACCCGGTGAACCTATCCCAAGAACTGCTTATTGACTCTCCTGGTAATGCCCCGAAGTTGTTCAGTTTATCTTTATGATTTAACTTCTTGGACACTGGAAAGTATCTTGCTGTGAACATCTTGTGCATTTGGTCCTATGTATAGATCCAATTATATGGTAACTCAGAAAACCACATAGCAGCATCTCCAGTCAGTGATAGTGGAAAGACCCTCAGACCGATGACATCTATATCTAACTCTGGTCGCCCAACACAACTTTTGCACACACTGGAAAGTTTAGCCATATGAGCATAGGGATCCTCCGAAGCCAACCCAGCAAACAACCCTCTCGATGTAAGCATCTGTATCAAACTGCTAGTAACCACGAATGTGTGCCCTGGACGTAGAGGTGGAAGAAGAATAGGACCATCTGAGGTGGTTGCATCATAATCAACCATGTAATACTCACGAAACCTTGGTGCTGGTGGATTCTAAACCCTTTCTGCATTCCTGATTAGATTACCACCATGACCCTGAGCGGGCACATTAATAATTCCTGGAGGCTGCAATTCCAGTCTATCTCCAAGATCCTCTCTAATTGGATTATTTTGGACCCCTTGATTATCCATTTTTCTCAAAGTTTTACTCTACTCTGGATCGTAGGGGGTCAGTGGTTCACCTCGACTCCGTGTACTTGACATACACTAGAGTAGAAACCTATAGAAAACAAAAAACAAAAACTAAACGTAAAATTAGGAAATACATGACTAAAGTTCAATAATGTAGTTAAACTTAATCTAAAAGCCAAAATCCCCAGCAGCGATGGCAGAATTTGATACGCTCAAATTACACCTCTCAAAAGAAGTATAAGTGATCGTTATCAAGTAAATAAGCCAACTTGTATGTTGGGGTCGATCCCACGAGGAAAATTGTTTAGACTTAAACTTAACTCACTATTATATCCGTTTAGTCAAATTATTTCCGAGGAAAGTAGACAGGGGGGATTTTGTAAGTTAGTAAAGGTTTTAGATTGCTTAAGTAACAAGTAGACAAGATTAAACTTTAGAAATATCAATATGAGAAAGAAACTAGGGCATATGTGTTCCCCATAAGCTCTTAACGCGGTAATCCTAATAATAGTAATCATTTTCTAGTGTTTTACATGCAAAGTTGATAAGTTACGTATCCCTAAGTGATTGGTCCTTCAAATAGGGAATATCACTATGCACCTTGGTCCGGTTACGAGTGTATACTTTACTAACCCTTACCTTTACCTCAGATTAGACATCACATCAATGTATGGCTTAGTTTTCACCCTCGTACCAATTGACATTAGACTATTAGATAGCATCCACTAAATCTCTGTTGTTAATTCTTTTCTCATTAACTACCTCCTTGGTCCAGCAAGTAGAAATAATGCGGGTTCTAACGTTTACAACCGTTAAAAAGACTTCTAAGCGAAAGAATTAACAATGCATGCATGCACACTATTCAAGAATTACTTAATTATTATTCATATTTTGTTAATTACTCATGGTTCCCACAACCCTAGTTGTGGATTTAGCTACTCATGCTTTAAAGAACACAATTCCTAATTGGATAAAGAGAATTCATGAACTTACAAGAAGAATTGATGAAAAACCGAATCTTGAATTGAAATTCAAAGTAAAAATCTTCTGAAACGAATTCCGGAAATGAAATTGTTAAAGTTTTTAAGTTAATTCCCAAAACACCAAAAACTAAGAGTTCACAATAATGTCTAACCCCAAAAATGAGGTTTATAACTCCTATTTATAGAAAAACAAGTCCCAAATAAAAAGGAAATGAAATAAGGAAATAAACTTCTGGAATGCGGCTTCATTCGACGACTCGACCTATGGACCGTGGGTCGACATACGATTCGTAGGTCCCCTTCCGTGGCTCCATACTTAGGCTTTTTCATCAGGTACTGGAACTTCAACTCCCAGATCAACAACGACGGATGTGCAGGGTGGCCCATGGGTCGGCCTACGGTCCGTCAGTTGCTCTGTAGTTCCACACTTGGTCAGATTTCCCTGATTTTTCATCTACGCCTGCCCATCGATGGTCCATCAAAGGACCTACGGTCCGTCGATCACTTCCGTGGGTGGCTCTTTCTGCATAATTTCAGCTTTCATCTCAATCAACCGCGTCCAAGCCTATTTCCTACAAACATAATACATAAACATTAATTCTAACACAATATATCTCTAGACACATACAACTTCTAAGGGAAATGTATAAAAAATACCGTAAACTCACGGTATATCAACCATCACAATGTCCTTAGTGCTTAAGAAAAATCAATGCAACAAGTGGGTTAAGAGAAAAAAATCACTCCCTAATCTAATCATACTCCATGCTAGAGTCTTCCTCTTCCTCTCCATTAGACTCCTCATCTAAGTCCTCGTGTACTAGCTCTTCCTCAGTAGGAAGATTATCATCTTGTGTCTCCTCAAAATTTATGCTAGTGCAACATAGTCTCTTGGCCCTGGTGCTGAGTGGGAAATCATAGTAGAGATAGTGCATATATATGTCACTAGGAGGGCATCATCTACAACTCCAAATTTAACATTGTTATTGCATATGTGTGGATGTGGTTACTCTGTGTATGAGAATTTTTCTCAACAATAGTGAGTGTAGGCCCATACCAATTGTTTGACTCCTTTGATAATGTCACATTTATAACCCATGCAGTTTCCGATTGTAAAACATCCATATCCTCATCTTCAATGTCGTAGCTTCACGAAAATTGAGTCATTAAACTACCAAACAAAAACTTAATGCCCTTGTGTACCCTTACTCTTCTCATTGAATTATTAAGCATTTATCCCACATTAGTATGGATTTATGCCATCAAAGTGTATACCAGACACATCCTATCTCGGGTTATTTGTGTCATGTGTCTCAAGAATGAGATAGCTACAAATTATGTGTAGCTAAATGCAGGATTGTATGTTCAAGAAAGCATAGGGGAAAGTATGATGTGTCCGTGTTACCTGGTGACATGCACACCTTACTGTAAATTTAGGAACACATAGTGTATGCAGAATCTCTATAACTGGAGGCTTCGTATTATGTGTGTCCATTGGGTTGGATTCTTCTGTTGGTGAATGTAAAAGCTCAGATAATGCGCCAACGGTAAACATGATTGTTTGGCCTCGAATAAACACTTGGTTTGTTAAATCCTCAGGTTCCAGTTAGTGTAGTAGTCGCTAAAAAGATTGAGATTTCACCCTCCTTGGTCTTAGAGAAATGAAGTAAAGACAAAGGACATGTACCCTTTCAAGAACGTGGGGAAATTATGTTTCAAGGTTGGCCCTATCTGCTCTTTTGTTCGAGAGGAATTTATCCTCCTTGTTAGTTTTTTTCCACTTTTGGCCTCAAGTTCCATAGTCCAGCATTTTTCAGCTTGGGGTGCAGGAGGGTGAGGATCAAATGATGAGTGTTTCCTTGTGTATATTGTACCTATTGGGACAACTCATTGTTAACCTTAGCTTTGCCCCTATCTTGATGTGAACACATGGTACCCTTTGAAATTAAAACAAAAGGACGTATTTCAATCAAGTTTAGATCGCTAGAAAAGTGAAGTATTAACTTTTTTAGGGTCACCCCACACTTAATATTCTAGAATATATAGTACTAATTGTTTAGTTAGTTAGGTATTTAGACTTTCCTAACTATTTTCAAGCAATCATTAGTAGCAGTTTTCAATAATAATGCAGTCTTAACTAACAACCCATAAAGATATTCAAGTCAATTTCAAAAGGTAGTTCTTTGGCTTATCCTAATTTCATGTTTTATTAGCATATTCAAGTTTTTTATTCAATACTTAAGAACGTTCTAGCCAAATCCTTTAATTTAATATAGAAATTGCATGCTCGCTGCTAATTTTAAACAAGTTAAAGAACAAGGGAGGGATGTTAAAAGTTTTAAGCTATTTATCTTGAAACCACAAAGCAATTTGAAACAACTCAAAAGTGCATAGCTCAGTTCAGACCAAGAAAGTGTAGAAAAATAGTCAAGTCTGCAGAAAAGTGATTTTCACAAAGTGCATTTACAATTTTTACAAGGAACTACAAATATGGAAGCCAATCTTTGTCAAAACTTCAAAAGTTTAAAATCAGGTCTAAGGTTCAGGAAGGGGTGTGTGGTCCCTTTAATGTTTCATGGATCATAGACCTAGTCGTAGATCAAAGTTTAGAAAGTTATAATTTTAAGATCAAAACAGGATGGTTGGGTTTATACATCATAGAACTTCTCACGGTTCGTGGATCGATCCGTACAACGTGGCTTCAAAAATCAAACAACTCAGCCTTTATGTCCACTTGTACTAGCCATTCTGCATTTTACGGACCATATATTGGTCTGTAGATTAGAACTTCAAAAATCCTTAAAATTTCCGCTTGTCTTCTACGTACCCTTACACAGTCCGTAGAGCTGTACGTTTCATAGAGGGTATTCATAGATGACTTCCAGAAGTTATTAATGAGGGTCATTTTGGTCTTTTCTTGTTCTTTTCATTCATATCTAATGTCATTTTTACATATTCTATGTGGGATTAAGTGATCCCTAAGACCCTAACACCTTATTCTCTCCTATTCTCCCGAATGAAATTTCTTCTCTTCCAAGATTCCTCTCAAGGAAAGAACAAGGGATCAAAGCTCCAATTCTTTTTACAAAGATTAAAGCTAGCGTTTCATTCCATATATGTGGGAACTTAATCAATGGGTCCCTCTTCACTCATTAAACCAAAGAAACCTTAATTTCTCAAGTTATAATTTTTTTTCAAAACAAGGGTTTCTATGATTTTCATGGGTTCTTATTGAAATTCAGTTTCTTAATAATGATTAGTCTTCAATTGAATGATTTTTCTTATAGTTCAATGTCTTATATGTTATTTTCATGAAGCTATAGAATGCAAGTATTTTTCATGATTAGAATTCTTTTATTTTTAGATGCATGTCTCAGATTATTATTTTTTCATTAATTATGATGCATTTCAATAAAGTATCTCTCAGTATATACCAACATCATGATTTAGATACTTTCGAATAATGTATCTTTTAGATTATGTTTAGTTGTCATGATTTATGAGCTACTTAATACTTTATGATTCAGTAGTATCATATTATTATTGTTTTTAGATTTATGCATGTTTTCGTTGGGAGTATACTTATCAGCAAGTGAATTTTATGGATGAGGTGTTCATGGACCTTTAGTAGAAATCCTTGTGTCCTAGAATTGTGCACCACCATATGATTTGTCTTAGATATACATTAGCTAATGGATCCACCTTATCTAAAATATTAGATCCTTACCTTGGCAAGAATGGACACTCTCATTTCTGTATGGGAGTAGTCTACTAAACTCCATGTAGTAGCTCACACGGTTTATGTAAGTTTTAGTATCTCATACAGTCAGACTACAAAATATTGCATGACCTTGTATATATATGTATTTCAAAGTAGATTATCTCAGTTTATGTAGCTTTACTTTGTAATTGCATAAACATGTTTTATAGATTTAATATGTTCATATATCATGTCATTTATGCATTTTATCCATACTCATACATTCACATGACTGACTGCATACCTCGTACATATAGATTGTGTGATAATTTAGGCTCTGACCCATATCACTAGGCCACGGTTAGTATAGATTCAATTAGTGAGTAGATGAGTTTCTGAGTCCTCATCTATCTGAGAAAAACCTTTATGATTTCCTTTCACTCATTACTTTCAGTTTTCAGATACGTTAGATTTAGCTAGGGGTTTTCCTAGAAATTATATTATTAGAGGCTCTCAGACAGACATTTAGATTCTGCTTATCTCTTAAATCATTTTCTTGTCTAATTGATTTTCTTGACTTTTAAGACTTTATTTCTACATTCATCACTCTTCAGTGTTATTATGATATCTTAGTGACGTGCCACACCATGAGGTTAGTTTGGGGTCTCTTGTGCCTCTTAGAATCGTGTCACGTGTAGGGGCTAGACTCAGGGTGTAACAAACTTAGTATATGAACATCAGGTTCAAGTGTCTTAGGGTGTCTGAAAGTTGTGTTAAGTAGAGTATTGCTGATGGGTGTGAAGAAAACCACGTCTATGAATGAGAGGCTACGACTATTTTTAAGAAATACTTCACTTCTCTCATACTCTTAGTTGTTCGATAGAGTGCAACTCTATAAGCTCTCCTTCTAACTCGTGTTTTAAAAATTTACAGAATCATGCCTCCATGAAGAGCTTACGTTAGAAGGAATCAAAAAGAGGAGCAAAAAGTACCACAATTTATGATTTTCCTAAGCAGGTAACTCATTCTATGTTTAGGGTTGCTTTCCAAGTGCCAGCCGAACCTATGACTGTTTAGGCCAACTGGGAGGTTGTGGATCTTGTGAACCCAAATGTCGGTACAACTTTTACTAGAGTTTGGGACTTTATTCGGATGAACCCTCCAGAATTTTTCGGTTCCAAAATGGATGAGGATCCATAAGAGTTCATTAGGGTGTTCAGAAGATCATTGAGATTATGGGTGTCACTCCAGTTGAGAGTGCAAATTTGGTTGCTTGTCAGTTAAAGGGAGCAACTCAGTTTGGTACAAGTAATTAGAGAAAGAAATGGTTATTGATGCAGGCCCATTACATTGGGATAAGCACAATGGTTCTTTCCTAGATGGATTATTTAAACTTTAGGTGAGAAAGGCTAATGTTCAAGAATTCATAAACCTGAGTAAAGTAATATAACAGTGAAGAAGTATTCTTTGAAGTTTACTCAACTCCCTAAGTATACTCCGATTATGATTTCTAACCTTGGGGCCCGCATGATTAAGTTTGTGTCTGGTGATTTTGAGATGGTACTGAAGGAGTGTAGGACTATGATGTTGATTAAGGAGATGGACATCACCTTTTTGATGACTCATTCTGAAGAGATCGAGGAGGAAAAACTCAAGTAGTGTGCTAGAGAGAATAAGAAGGCAGTTATTGTCAATTTCCTAAAAAATATTCAAGCTCGGCCGCGTCTTTTGTTAGTGCTCTGGTGCCTAAGTTTAACAAGGATAGGGCGCTAACCTCTAAGGCTTAGGTTAGTGTTTCTAGTGGACATTCTTTCTCTGCTTGATAAAGTGTGGTAAGAACAATCTGTGAGAGGGCATGGCTGGTACTGGTAGTTTCTTTGGATATGGTAGGACTAGTCACAAATTGAGGGATTGCCTACCAGTCACAACCAAGGGTAGAGCTGTTCTTCATCTGAATCAGCCTAACTTTTCTATAGGTCGCCTGATTAAGTAGTGTACCTTATGGTGGCGACCAACGTTAGAATAAGTTTTATGCCTTTCAAACTCGAAAGGTTCAGGAGGGTTCGCTTGATGCTGTCAGTGATATGTTACCAGTCTTCCAGTTTGATGTTTTTCATTGTTAGATCCAGAGTCACACTTTCTTTAATGACTCCTTATGTTTCTATGAATTTCGATGTCAGTCCCAAAATCCTATAGGAACCCTTCTCAGTCTCCACTCTTATTAGGGAGTCAGTTTTTTTTAAACAGGTACACAAAAATTTCTCACTCTTTGTTTTTAAAAAAAATCACCTTAGTTGATGTAGTAAAGTTAGACATGGTAGATTTTGATATAATTCTTAGCATGGATTGGCTACATGCTTGTTATACCTGAGTCCACTGTAGGACCAGAGTGTTTAAATTTTACTTTCTGAATGAACCAATCGTTAAATGTAAGGTAGTACCTCAACGGCTATAGATTGGTTTATCTCGTGCCTTAAGGATAGAAAGATGATTTCTAAGGGTTTTCTCTATCATTTAGTTCGGGTTAAGGATACTAGTTTTACAACCCAACTCTCCAGTCAGTTTCTATGATGAACGAATTCCCAGAAGTGTTTCCCGGAATTCTTCTTAAAAGGAAAATCAACTTTGGAATAAACCTTCTTCCAAATTCCCAGCCTATATCCATCTCTACTTACAAAATGACCCCAGTTAAGCGTAAAGAGTTGAAGGAGCAGTTAAAAGACCTTATAGGTTATGGTTTCATCAAATTCAGTATCTCTCCATTGGGTGCTCCAGTTTTACTAGTGTATAAAAAGATGGTTCTCTCATAAATGTGCATTGATTTTTATCATTTGAACAAGGTCACAATCAAGAATAAGTATTGCATCCCCAGGATCAATGACTTGTTTTGTCGGCTTCAGGGTGCTAATTTCTTTTTTTATGATAGACATTTGAGCAGGCTATCATCCACTGAAAATCATTGAATGTGACATTCTAAAGACAACCTTCCAGACTTTGTATGGTCACTGTAATTTTTTGGTTATGTCTTTTTGTCTAACAAATGTTCCTATAACCTTCATAGATTAGATGAATAGGGAGTTCAAATAGTATTTAGACATGTTCCGCATTGTCTTCATAAATGACATTATGATATCTTCTTGGAGTGAGGATGATCATGCAGGACATTTAAGGATTATCTTAGAAATTTTGAAGGACGGTAAGTTGTTTGCTAAGTTCAGCAAATGTAAAATCTGGCTAAGGACTGTAGCATTCCTTAGCCATATAGTTTCTGGTGAGGGCACTCAAGATGATCCTAAGAAGATTGAGGTAGTTAAGAAATGTCCTAGACCTCTTTCTTCCTCATATAATACGAGTTTCTTGGGTTTAGCTATTATGATAGATGTTTTCTTGAGGTATTTTCTTCTTTCTCTTCTATTTTTACTAGTTTGACTCAATAGAAGGTACAATTTCACTACTTTGAAACTTGTGGGAAGATTTTTACAGATTTGAAGACTCAACTTACATCAGCCCCAATTTTGACTTTACCAGAAGGTTCAGATTGTTTTGTGGTGTATTGTGACGCCTCCGAAATTTGAATTGGCGGTGTATTGATTCACTATGGCAATGTCATAGGTTGTTATTCTAGGAAACTCTAGGTTAATTAGAAGAAGTATCCGACTCACGATCTAGAGTTTGAAATGTAGTGTTTCCCTTGAAGATTTGGAGGCACTAATTGTCACGACCCAGGGGTACCCCCTAGATGTAACAAGGCGTATAAGACCCCGAGAGGCCCCATACAAACCACTTAGCATATCATAACATAAAGTATTATAAAAGATACAGAAATTTAAAACATTTTCCATACAATCAAAGTCTTTTATAAAACGAGCGGAAGTCTATAACACTTGTCTCAAACCATCTAAAACATGAATATCTTGGGACGCAGCCGATACAATAGTTCGAAACATAAAACAAAAGACATAAGAACATTGTGACTATCTCCTCGGATACTATGAGGACTCACCAAAGCAACAATCCTTGCTCTACTAAGATCCTACCCACGTGGATGAAACTCAATATCGCCGGACCCTACATTTGATAAGAATGTAGGTAAGAGTATGCGTTAGTACAAAATGTACTAAATATGATAGCTAACATAAAATCATCAACATAAGCATTAGTCAACATAAGACATAATCCATAAGCATAAGAGATAACAATATAAGTCATAAGCATAGTCAATACACAGAGATCATCATAATGTAAGAGGAACACTTCTCAAGTAAACTCAACTTATCCTTAGTTAGGACTTGGGTCGTCCACCTCTAACCTTACGCATCAAAGTAGACCAACTTGGGTCAACCTTCATGTTCATCATCTTTTGTTCTTATCTTTAACTTATCTCTCATAGACAAGGGAAATCACTTCTAGTCACACATATCAAGGAAGGAAACTCTAGCAACAATCCAAGCTAAACATACATCGTACAAGCATATATCATATTAAAATATACTTACGATACTTCCTTGAAGTAACCTAGATTCATCATAAACATGCTACTTGATTAGGGACTAATCCCTCTTTAGCTACCTTTACTATTCATGGAAATGACTTCTTTACTTAGTCCAAGACAAGTCATCACACATGAATGGTTACGATTTACCAATTCAAGGCTATCAAGGAAAAGCACATTATACTAGACCAACTATCATGGAAGGCATACTCTGATGCAAGTCCAAGCTACTCAAGGAAGGGTACCATTGCTCAATCCAAGCTACCAATGAAATGGTTTGGCCTTACCAAGTCATGCTATCGTGCAAGCATTCTATTATGCTAGTCCAAGCTAACCTTGGGAAGGGAACGATTTCTCAATCCAAGGCTATCCATGAGATTTTCTACTCAAGCTACCATGCATGGTCTTGTATTACAAAGTCATGTTATTCATGAACGGATCTCATATCACAACTTCAAGCTATCATAATTAAGATGCTTTTATTCAGTTTAGGTGAGCAAACCTTTCAACCTAAAATCATTCAATGTGAGAAAACCTTATACATTCATACATTCCTAAGGTAGATCATGTGGGTAAAGTCCTTCCACAACAATTCTATCTACTATTCTACCATTAGCATATAAGCTTCACTCTCAAAGCCTTAACATCCATAATTCATCATATTAGCTTTATTCTCAAACCCGTAACAATCAACATGCATAACTACAAGCCTTACTCTCAAAGCAATACTTCTCATAATCATCATATATACCTAAATCTCAAGACATTCTAATCACAGACATCATTCTTAAGCAATTCTAATCATATATCATCGTATAGGCTTAATCTCAAGCATTACTAATCAAGATTCAACATGTATACTTAAATCTCAATAAAATCATGTATGTATGCTTTACTCTCAAGCAATCTACTATACATATCATCAATCCTAGAAGATTATCTCTAAATTCTCAATTTCATTTTTCAAGGCACAAAACCCACATACTTCAATTTCATCTTTCTAGACATGGGTTAGGCATGGGTACAAGTAATTTCATCCTAAAAAAATGATTTACTAACAATTGAATCATAAACATTCATTATCCACTCAATTGGATCAACATTCATCAATACCCACAATATTAGAAGAAACCCTAACTAGAATTGGGGATTTCATCTTCGCAATTAGGGAAAACTAGGGAACTCCATGGATGAAAAGTTATCATACCTTGATCACAAAGCCCTCAAAAGCATGAGGATTGGGATACTTGATATTGACCTAGCTTCAAACTCTCTCTTCTTCTTCAAGTTCTAGAGAGAAAAATATTTGAGAGGAAGAACATTGGGATTCTTTTTGGGGTTTTGGAAATAATGTCTTGAATGGTGAGTTTAAAGATTTAAAATCACTTATATAGGGGTACTATACTTAGCCAAAACGACCTCACTTAATTCTAACTTAAATTGGAATTTCCCAAAATAGCCTTCACTTGGCAGCCTAGTGCCAGGTCTCACGATAGGAACCACGAGTCGTGGTCCTCACCACTGGTCGTGGTCCTGCTCGTGGTCCTTCGACTAGTGGATAGACCACCTTGTCTTGGCCTCCATGAGTTGAAGGCATCACCACGAGCCTTCCCACGAGCCGTGGTCTTCACCACTGGCCGTGAAGTGGCTCATGAAAGTGAGCCTAACTTGAGGCAGCCTTGGTGAGCTATTGCCTCACCACCACGGGGCGTGGTGGCCACAATGAGTCATGAAGGCTCTTGTGGAGATGGGCAGTGACTTGGCAAGCTTGGGAAGCCTTGGCCCTTGCCCTTTTTCCTTTGCTCTTACCCCTTGTCTTGGCTTGTTGCCTTCATACTTAGCCCTAGTTGGCTTAATAGACTACGGGGTGTTAGAATATCTCCCCCTTGGGAACATTCATCCTTGAATGACGTTTCTAAACATCTTACAGAAGTAACGACTCAATATTAGCAGCCCATCATGCATGCAACTCATCTAAATGCACACAACTAAGGAGGAACTTCATCTCCGAACTAAACATACTCAATGCAACACAAGGAAGTAGGAACTACATCTAACAACCCATTATGCATGAAATCTCATAACTAATCATGTCCAAGGAGGAACTATCATCTCCGAGCTAAAAGCATGCTCAACTCAATCTCATGGAGCTCATATGCAATTTACTGTCAAAAAGCATTCATTCAAGGAGGAATTTCTCAACTCCGACCTAAAGCATGTTCATTAATTCATCTAATGAAATCTATAGGCAACTCATACTCAATGCACTACAACATGAGGAAATCAATCATGCAACTCATTTTCTTTCAAAACACAAGCTTTCATGAACATGCATCATATAAGGAAATTATGGAAACATCTAAACACACGTGACTTCAAACAAGGAGCTAACCATAAGGAACTCTGCCTTGATCCTCATTTTCTAAACTTGGCGGTCTAACATCATAACCGAAACTCCATCATAGGAAGAACTTTCATCTACTCCCAAACCTTCTAAGGGTACTAGGGATGTCGGATCTCCAACACACTCCTTTCAACTTAGAGACATGGAAAACCAGATGCACCTATGCCAACTCACTAGGCGAAGCTAACTCATAAGCACCCTAACCACATGTCTTAAGATTTCTCATGGGCCTACAAAAATGGGGACTAAGCTTCCCTTTATTAGACTCACTACACCCTTCTTGGGTGAGATGTTTCAAGTAATCCCAAATCATAACATTAGGAACACACAATGACTTGCTATCTAAGCACACCATCTGCCCCTTGGGAGGAATCCTCAACGGACTTTCTAAGCACCGTCTCTTTCAATTCTACTAAGGTCGGATCAATACATTGCTTAAGTTTAACATTTAACACATAAGATGGTCTGGAACCATCTTAAACCATAACACTACCCTTGGTAGAGTCTACTATCTGAACAACATTACTACAACTCATAATGACCATAACGGGTTCTAAAAGCCGTCTTCGGGACATCATCATTTTTCACCCTCATTTGGTGCTAACCCGACCTAAGATCAATCTTAAAAATATAACTATCTCTTTGGAGTTGGTCAACACTTGAATTTGTCTCTTTCACCCTATCTAGGTTGTACATGCAACCCTTAAAAGTCATCCTTAAGACATCAAATAACCAAACTCATGGCATAGATTCCCCCCTTCCACTCTCGGATAGGCTCATTCGGGAACTAACAATTTGACTACACGGGTTCTACAATCAATTAGGAGCATAATAGGAGTGCAACCAAACCATCACTAATATGACAACAAAATCTAGAAGAGCATAAACATCAATTAAGAAGCTATCAACATACCGGGATCCACATCGGGAGCACACTCTTCTTCACCACTAGCTTGAAGTGCATAGAATCAGTTTTTCTTAGGAGCATCCTCTCTTCCTTTATACTTTGCCTTAGGACAATTCCTCATTTTGTGGACCACTTTCACCACAACTAAAGTAACCCTCCATGCCGGCTAAACATCTACCCTCATGTCTTTTTCCACACCTAGCACAAGTAGGCCATAGGGATTAACTACTAATTCCTTGAGGCTTAGGGTTAGACACCCTATCTCCATTATACTTAGGAGCATTGGAAGAACCTTTCCAGGAGAACCTTTGTCGATTCCTAGAACGACCATGTCCATCAGACCCATCATAGGAGAATTTATCATCATCCTTTCTAGACCTCTTTTTCTCCCTAGACCTCCCTTTTAGTTTCTCCTCCTATATTATTTAGGCATAAGTCATAAGACGAGAAATATCCATGTCATTTATAAGCATAGCTGTACGACATTCTTTTACTACTAAATCGGACACAACCGACATAAACTTATTCATTCTCGACCAAGAGTCGGCCACTATAGATGGAGTATACTTAGATAGTTGGGTCAACCTCAAGGCATATTCCTTAAAACTCATACTACCTTGCCTAAGGTTAATGAACTCAAGCACCTTAGCCTCTCTCAACTCTAGAGGTAAGAACCTATCAAGAAAAGCATTTTTGAACCTCTCCCACTCTATGGGACCCATTTCTACCGCTCTTGCTTCTTTCCATTGATTAAACCAAACTTGAGCAACCCCCTTAAGTTGGTAAACGACCAATTCTGCCTTTTCTATCAGAGTAACTCCCATAATATATAACACCTTATAGACTTCATCTATAAACTCTTGAGGATCTTCCTCCAACTTTGAACCATGAAATTTCAGAGGGTTCATCCTAGTAAAGTCCCTCACACTTTAAGTCGTCGTATCCACATTTGGGTTCATGGGGAGTACAACCTCCCTATTGGCTTGGCCCATCACAGCTTGAGCCAAAACTTTGAAAAGCCGATCTAAACTCTGCATTAGTCATACTCTCATCCATAGGGTTAACCGGGGCTTGTGGAGGATCTTCTTGATCCACATTGCCTTCCTCATTCCTTCTAGCATTAGCCATATCCTGAAGACCATCGGGTAAGGATTAGGAGAAAGACCTTATAGAGTTAAACTCTATGGCACGACTTAGAATGATGAAGAAGTGAGATTTCCTAATCATCTAATAGCTTCTCATTCATAAATGTGGCGCGCTTCACACTTATGAACAAGACTCTACTAGACGTGGTTTTGAGACATCCTAGAATCATTCTGAACCTTGTTATTTGATTACCAAGTTTGACACGACCCAGGGGTACCCCCTAGATGTAACAAGGCATATAAGACCCCGAGATGCCCCATACAAGACACTTAGCATATCATAACATAAAGTATTAGAAAAGATGTGGAAATTTAAAACATTTTCCATACAATCAAAGTCTTTTATAAAATGAGCAGAAGTCTATAACACTTGTCTCAAACCATCTAAAACATTAATATCTTTGGGACGCAGA
This sequence comes from Solanum etuberosum, assembly GCA_029582245.1. NCBI lineage: Eukaryota > Viridiplantae > Streptophyta > Magnoliopsida > Solanales > Solanaceae > Solanum > Solanum etuberosum. The sequence goes on from JAJONR010001335.1 coordinate 63,220, forward strand.
CAATACAATAGTTCTTAACATAAAACGAAAGACATAAGAACATAGTGACTATCTCCTCAGATACTATGAGGACTCACCAAAGCTTCAATCTTTGCTCTACTAAGATCCTAGCCACGGGGATGAAACTCAATATCGCCAGACCCTTCATTTGATAAGAATGTAGGCAAGAGTATGCGTTAGTAAAAAATATACTCAATATGATAGCTAGCATAAATCATCAAGATAAGCATAACATAAGCATTAGTCAACATAAGACATAATCCATAAGCATAAGAAATAACAAGTAAGTCATAAGCATAGTAAATACACATAGATCATCATAATGTAAGGGGAACACTTCTCAAGTAACCTCAACTTATCCTTAGTTATGACTTGGGTCATCCACCTCTAACCATACTCATCAAAGTAGACCACCTTGGGTCAACCTTCATGTTCATCATCTTTTGTTTTATCTTTAACTTATCTCTCATAGACAAGGTAAATCACTTCTAGTCACACATATCAAGGAAGGCAACTCTAGCAACAATCCAAGCCAAACATATATCATACAAGCATATCTCATATTAAAAACATACTTACGATACTTTCTTGAAGTAACCTTGATTCATCATAAACATGCTACTTGATTAGGGACTAGTCCCTCTTTAGCTACCTTTACTATTCATGGAAATGACTTCTTTACTTAGTCCAAGACAAGTCATCACACATGAATGGTTACGATTTACCAATTCAAGGCTATCAAGGAAAAGCACCACATTATACTAGACCAACTATCATGGAAGGCATACTCTCATGCAAGTCCAAGCTACTCAAGGAAGGGTATTATTGCTCAATCCAAGCTACCAATGAAGTGGTTTGGCCTTACCAAGTCATGCTATCATGCAAGCATTCTATTATGCTAGTCCAAACTAACCTTAGGAAGGGTACGATTTCTCAATCTAAGGCTATCCATGAGATCTTCTACTCAAGCTACCATGAATAGTCTTGTCTTACCAAGTCAAGCTATTCATGAAGGGATCTCGTATCACAACTTCAAGCTATCATAATTAACATGCTTTGATTCAATTTAGGTGAGCAAACCTTTCAACCTAGAATCATTCAATGTGAGCAAACCTTACACATTCATACATTCATAAATTCCTAAGGTAGATCATGTGGGTAAAGTCCTTCCACAACAATTCTATCTACTATTCTACCATTAGCATATAAGCTTCACTCTCAAAGCCTTAACATCCATAATTCATCATATTAGATTTACTCGCAAAGCCTTAACAATCAACATGCATAACTACAACCTTAATATCAAAGTAATACTTCTCATGATCATCATATACGCCTAGATCTCATGACATTCTGATCACATACTTCATTCTTTAGCAATTCTAATCATATATCATCATATAGGCTTAAACAATCATTATCCACTCAATTGGATCAACATTCATCAATACCCACAATATTGGAAGAAACCCTAACTAGAATTGGGGATTTCATCTTCACAAATAGGGAAAATTTGGGAACTCCATGGATGAAATAAGTCTATGGATGAAAAGCTATCATACCTTGATCACAAAGCCCTCAAATGATCGAGGATTGGGAGACTTGATCCTGACCTAGCTTCATACTCTATCTTCTTCTTCAAGTTCTAGAAAGAGAAATATTTGAGAGGAACACTTTGGGATTCTTTTTGGGGTTTTGGAAATAATGTCTTGAATGGTGAGTTTAAAGGCTTAAAATCACTTATATAAAGGTACTAGACTTAGGCAAAATGACCTCACTTAATTCTAACTTAAATTGGAATAGCCTTCACTTGGCAACCTAGTGTCAGGTCTCCCGATAGGCACCACAAGCCGTGGTCCTTGTACCAGTGGCTAGGCAACCTTGGCTTGTCCTCCATGAGTTGAAGGCATCACCATGAACCTTCCCAAAAGTCGTGGTCTTCACCATTAGCCGGGAAGTGGCTCGTGAAGGTGAGCCCAACTTGAGGCAGCCTTGGTGAGCTACTGCCTCACCACCACGGTTGGCACCATGGGGCGTAGTGGCCACCACGAGTCGTGAAGGTTCTTATGGAGGTGGGTAGTGCCTTCGCAAGCTTGGGCAGCCTTGGCCCTTACCCTTTTACCTTGGCTCTTGACCCTTGTCTTGGCTTGTTGCCCTCATACTTAGCCCTAGTTTGCCTACTAGACTACGGGGTGTTACACTAACTTTATGGTGTACATGTGAATGTGTTCACCGATCATAAGAGTCTCCAACATGTGTTCAAATGGAATGACTTAAATCGTCACCAAAGGAGGTGGCTTGAATTTTTGAATGATTATGACATAATTGTCCGTTACCATCCAGGCAAAGTAAATGTAGTTGCAGATACTCTTCGTAGGTTGTCTGTGAATAGTGTTTATCATATTGAGGATGGTAAAAAGGAGTTGGTTCACGATATTCTCAGACTGGATCGCTTGGGAGTTAGTTTGGTTGATTTAGAGGATGCTGGAGTTATTGTTAAAAATGAGTCAGAAACATCTCTTGTGATGGATGTTAACTCAAAGTAAGGAGGTGATCAAACTTTGGTTAAATTGAAGAAAGTGGTTCTCAAAAAGACTATTGAGGTTTTCTCCCAAAGGGGGAGATGGTGTGCTTTGTTATTAATGTTGGTTGTATGTTCCAGACGTTGATGGGTTAAGGCAAAAAATACTATCAGTATCCCACAATTCTTGGTATTCTATTAACTCAAGAGCCACTAAGATGTACCATGTTCTATGGGAAGTTTATTGGTTGAATGGGTGAAGAAGGATAATACAAAATTTGTGGCTAAGTGTCCAAATTGTGAATAAGTTAAGGTTGAGCATCATAAACCATGTGTTATGACTCAAGATATCAATATTCCTACTTGAAAGTGGGAAGAGCTAAATATGGACTTCAGCATATGTTGGCCTCGTATGCACCATCAACATGACTCCATTAGGGTAGTTGTATACTGAATGGCAAAGTTAGCACAGTTCCTTCCAGTTAAGACTTCCTATTAAGCAGAGGATAATATTGGATATTACATTCTGGAGTTAGTGAATTTACATGGTTTTCCATTGTACATTATCTCAGACAGAGGGTACTTGGTTCACCTCTCAATTTTAGAGATTATTTCAGAAGGGTCTTGGTACTCATGTTAAGCTTAACCCAACTTTTCATCCGCAGATAGTTGGTCAGGCTGAATGGACAATTCATACCTTGGAGGATAAGTTGAGAGCTTATGTAATTGACTTTAAAGGTTATTGGGATGATCATTTCCCTAGATTGAGTTTTCTTAAAATAATACTTACCACTCTCGTATTCAGATGGCTCTATTTGAGGTGCTCTAGGGTAGAATGTGTAGGTCTCCTCTTGGTTGGTTTAAAGTTGGTGAGCTGGTTTAGATATGGCCCGAGTCAGTTCACGAGGCTATGGAGAAAGTTTGACTTATTAGAGATAGGTTATCATTGCCCAAAGTAGATAGAAATATAATGAGCATGTGAGGATAATATAGTTTGATTTGTTGTAGATTATTGGGTTTATCTGAATAATTCACCTATGAATGGAGTGATACGGTTTTGTAACAAGGGAAAGGTCAATTTTTGTTATGCAGGCCCTTACCATATTTTGAGGTGTTTTGGTAATGTGACTTATGAGTTTGATTTGCCTTCATAGTTAGCATGAATGCATTAAGTATTTTATTTGTCTTTGTTGAAGAATTGCATTGGTGATCCGACTTCAGTTGTGCCTTTTGACAGTGTTAGTGTGAAGGAAATCTCTCTTAAGAAGAGGTCCCAACTGAGATTTTTGAACGTCAGGTTAGTATGTTAAGGAATAAATAAGTCTCTTAAGTGAAAGTCCATTGGAGGAATCATATAGTTGAGGGTGCTACTTGGAAGCCAAAGCTATTATGATGTCCAAATTTGTTCCTTCCAATTCATTTTAGCTTGAGGTAATCGTTCATCTTTTGTTCTCTTCCAAATTCATATCTTTCAGTTTCTCTCTTTTCTTAGTACTAGTTTCACGCACGTGCGTTGCACGTATGTATTATATATATAGTATATGATGTTGTACAATAGAATTCATATTACTAAATTAAAGTTTTTTCGTAAATAAATATAATGGAAAGAACATAGGACAAATGCTTTAAAATGTATAATACAGATTGTCATAGAGTTACTTATTTTTTGAGATCAAAATAACCATATACCATTGAAACATTTCAAAATACATTCAAATTTTAAATATGTGGAGAAATTGATATTTCTTTAGTAGTATTGCTTTTACGTCACTCAATTTTGTAAACAAATCCAACAAAATGGGAAAAATATCAATACAAAAAGGTCATCAATAGCCTTTCCTCTTGAGGATATGACCATAAATGATGGACACCATTTAAGTATAATTTTTTTCTTAAATATTCATACTTGAAATTTAGTATTTGCATGAAAATAATAATTATTACCATAAATATTTCAATATTTTATCTTCATACGTAATATGTCTTTGACAAAATATTATTACTCTATTAATATTTGAGTAATGCTATTATACAGAGGTAATTTTACAACAAAAAAAAGTGTACTTCTACAGTGAATATCAACACCGTTATAAGTAGAATGTTATAAAGACAAAAAAATATAATATCAAATATTAGTTCTAAAGAAATTTAGATCTCTACAGTGAAATGTTATCATAACGAATGATGGTTAAATAAAGGTTTGAACGTATGTCAAATATTTAGCTTGACCAATTCTTTGTTTTAGATATATGTATTTCAGTAGCGTAATTTAATTTTAATATATGAATAACAATATCAATGGAAAAAATATTTCATTTCTCTAAGTTTCTACCTTATCTTTGCGGAATTATAGTTTTTTTTTTCTGCCGCATACACATCATATATTTGTTGTTTAATGAAAGTATTTAATATCTTATAGAAGTTGTATCGTGATATAAAATATTAAACTTTTATATAAAAAGATTAATAGATGAATTAAATTTAAAGTATTATTTATAAAATCTTTAATTTGATCTAATATCATTTTATGATTTATCATTATTTTCTTACCTATTTTTTTTATTGCTAGCAAGGAGTGTATCTTGAGACATAATATTTTTTCAGATAAAAATGAACACAAAATAACAGGAAATTTATACTTAAAAACTTTCATACTCAATATTAATATAAAAAAGAAAAAATATATGGAACGGTACATAGCCAATGAAGAAAGAAGACAAAAATATATGATCATGCTATAATATTTACTCTAGAGTTTCATTTGATTGAAATATCTTGCCACCAACACTTTGCTTTCTCCGTTCCTTTTTACTTATATATCTATTAAAAATATAATTATTATCATGACTATATTATCATATTATAAATAAAAGTGAAAATATATAATTGAAATAGTTGACTTAACATCAAAACTAATAATCCAATGAACTGTGTTGATGCCCGATATTTTAGAAAAATTAGGTACAAACTCATTCGTTTGATGGTAAAAAAATAAAAAATGAAAAAATAAAAGAAGAAACATTTTACCCCAATCATGTGCCTTTTTTGTTTTTTAATTTTTATTGTCTCTTCCACACCGTTTTGTCACTATTCACACATATGTGAACAGTAATTATCAAATTCGGTCTCAAATGAAAATACAAAAGAAATTAATTGTAACACCCCGTATCCGAAAAAGGGAAAATAAACCAGATTTGAGAAGTTGCAGGTGCCAGCCATGGAGGCCAACCACGGCCCGTGGGTTGAACCACGGACCGTAGGTAAGCTCCATAGATTGGTCACCTTACCAATTTTGTTGATGCAAAGAATTACGGCCTGACCTATAGACTGTAGGTCAGACCACGGTCCGTGGTTAGGGTCCGTGGTTCGAGGCCCCATAATCTAGTCCCAGAAGTCCATCCACGGTCCATCAGGACGGACTGTAGGTTAAATCACAGTCCGTCAACGGGGTCCGTCGATGGACTACTGGCAGTTAATTCTCAGGGTTAGTTGGGTCTTTTCGTAATTAATTAGTTTCAATACTATGTTGTTTTGGCTACGTTTAGGAACCTTATATAAACCTTTTTAACACCAAATTCACCCCATTTACTTCATTCTTCCAAATTCCCAAAAGAAATCCAATTCCTCTCAAATATTCTCTCTCTAGAAACTTGAAGAAGAAGAAGAAGAAAAAGAAGGTTTCACCTAGGGTTTCAAGCTAAGGAACAAATTACTCCATTGAAGGATATAAATTGGAGTCAAGGTATGATAGTTTTCATCCATGGAGTTCCTAAATCTCTCTATTTCAAATGGTAGAATTCCCCAATTTAGCTAGGGTTTTCTTTAATTAGCATTGTTCTTATCATTATTGATTTCAATAATTGAATTATGATCTTCTATGCATGAATTGATGAATTGCAATGCTTTTATGATGAAATCCCCCATGAACCCATGTAATCCCTATGTTTTAAAGTTGTGAATCATATGAAGAGGGATTTTGAGTATAAAGCAAGTGTTTTATGAAATTGAGCATGTATTACTAGTTTTACATGTATATATGATGAAATCCATATCTAACCCATGTTTTCAAAGAGTTGATGATTGAAATTGGGTTTTGACCTCAAGGAGGTAAATTATGGACTAATGCATTGTTTCATGAATCTATGCAAATGTTTTTAAGGGTGCTTTGAGAGTAAAGTACCAATGTTGATTATGTTGTGTTGTGAAAGGACATTCTCAGTAAAATACATACTAGCATGATGTGAAAGGTTTTCTTACAGAGAAAGGATTCTTTGGTTGAAAGGCTTTCTCACCTAATTGAATCATAAACTAGGAGCTATCTTAATGAAACTAGCTTGAATCGGTTGTCCAAGTTCACCTTTTCATGATTAATGAAGTCAAGTAAGAAATGACTATTCCGTGGGAATTTATGCTTAGCTTGGAGTGGATATTGATAATGAGCTGGAGGCTCTCCCGTTAGTAGAGACCGGGTTTCCAAAGTAATCTTATGAGATGGAAGCTCCCACGTTAGTAGAGGTCGGGTTTCTAGTAGAAATCTCCTTATTCCATAAACTATGTGCCCCCATAGGTTGATTAGCTAGTGGATCCACTTAAGCTAGAAGTTCAAGGTTCTACCTTAGGCAAGTAGAACACCATTTTTCGGTGTGGGGTACATACCAGATTCCATGTTATAGCTCACATGGTCTCATGTCAGTTAAGACTATTTCCAACAACAAGATTATTAATGAACTAAGGCTTGATTAAAGAAGTATCTCGTAGTGTTCAAAGATTTCAAAGATGAAGTTAGCTTGCATTGACCTTGATTTTATGACTTATGTTTTATAAAGCTTTTATATCATGTTTAGCTTGGTCAATTGCATATTATGAAATGAAATGTCCCTTTTAGCGTGTTTTAAATATTTTATGCATGGCTATCATACTTGGTACATTGTTTTGTACTAACGCATACTCTTGCCTACATTTTTCCAAAATGTAGGGTTCGATAGTCAGGGTCGACAATTTTGTGGCTAGAGCTTGGATTTGATTGTTTCCAGAGCTTGGTGAGACCTCATGGTTCGAGGACGGATTTCCTATGTTTAGTTTCTTTCTTGTATTTCATTTTTGAACATGATATATGGGCTAGACCCAATTTCATTTGATTGTATTAGATGGCTATGAGGAGACATGAGTTTAGACTTCCGCTTTTCCTTTTATAAAATGATTTAGACTTGGACTATTGTTTTACTCTTATTTTTCTATTTCTTATGTTATGAAAGCTAAGTGGCTTGTATGGAGTCCTTCAAGGTTCTATACACCATGTTACATCTAAGGGGTACCCCTGGATCGTGACAAACTTGGTAAACAGAGTACAAGGTTTAGAATGGTTCTAGGATTTCTGATAAGCCACGTCTAGTAGATTCTTGTTCATGAGTGTGAAGCGCGCAACATTTATGTATGAGATGCTACAAGATGAGTAGGAAACTCCACTTCTTTCATTACTCTTAAGTCGTGTGATATAGTTTAACTTTATAAAGTGCCTCGCCTAATCCTTATCATATGTTCTTCAGGATATGGCTACCCGAAGAGCTTATGCTAGAAGGAATGTGAGGGAGAATGAGGAACAAGAAGCTCCTCCTCAAGCTCCTCAAGTTTCGGTCGATTCTTTGGCAGAACAAGTGTCCAATGCGGAGTTTAGGGCCACTTTGTAAGTGTTAGATCAAGCAGTGACGGCCCAAGCAAATAGGGAGGTTGCGATTCCCGTGAATCCAAATGTGGGTACGGCGGCTTCAAGGGTGAGGAACTTCACAAGGATTAACCATGTGGAGTTTCATGGTTCCAATGTTGTGGAAGATCCTCAAGAGTTTATGGATGAGGTCTATAAGGTTTTGATGATCATGGGGGTTACGCCAGTAGAGAAAGTGGAGTTGGCCCCTTATCAATTAAAGGGAGTGGCTCAAATATGGTATAATCAATGGAAAGAAGGGAGACCGGGAAGATGCGGGTCCTCTTGATTTGGAGAAGTTCAAATCTGCTTTTCTTGATAGGTTCTTTCCCCTAGAGTTGAGGGAAGCCAAGGTGCTCGAGTTCATTAACCTCTTGCAAGGGATTATGAGTGTGAGGGAGTATGCTTTAAAGTTCACTCAATTGTCAAAAAATGCTCCAACAATGGTTGTGGATTCAAGGGCTAGAATGAGTAAGTTTGTTTCGGGGGTGTCCGAAACGGTGGTTAAAGAGTGTCGAACCGCCATGCTCATTCATGACATGGATATCTCTCATCTTATGGTACATGCACAAAATATTGAGGACGAAAAACTCAAAGAAAAGTCTAGAGAGGTAAAAAGGCCTAAGACCGGTGATGGTAACTTTTCTTATGCAAGGTCCGATGGACAAGGTCGTCCTATATTCCCACAAAAGTTTTCCGGCTGAGATTCCTCTAATGTTCCTCCAAATTTCAACCAAGATAGGGTGTCTAACCTTAAGCCTCAAGGAGGTAATGGTGGTGTATCTTCAATGCCTAGGCCAAATTGCACTAAGTGTAGAAGGAAGCACGATGGTAAGTACCTAGCCGGCATGGATGGTTGTTATGGTTGTGGAAAAAGTGGTCACAAAATGAGGGATTACCCTATGCTTACGTCTTAAGGGAGAGAGGGCAAGAAACCTACTACTAGTGGTGCAGGTTCCAATGCGCCTAAGCAAAACCGCTTTGATGCTCTTTAGACTAGAGGTGACCAAGAAAGTTCTCCAGATGTGGTTACCGGTATGTTCACTACAACATTTTAGGCCTACGGCCACACTAAATCTTGAAAACGCTTGTAAAGTGTTGCCTAAAATATTTTTGGGTACGCTTTTAAAGTGTAGCCTAAGTTTTTAATTTTTGGCTTCAGTAATATTGACAACACTTGTAAAACGTATTCTTTAATGGTATAAGCTACACTTTATAAGCGTCGTTACATGTTAGATTCCCTCCAACATATTTTTAACTCTCCCTCCTATTTTTATTTGGCAAAAAAAATAACCATAAAACATAAAAACCTTTTGAAGTCGTCTTTGCCCTAAATCTGAAAAAACCTCTCAAATGCTCATAAGAATGGTGTTTTCCCCCATTCAGAAATTTCTCATGGCTCACAAAACAACAAGTATTTCTTCAATCAATACATAAAGTAATGATTTTTTAGAAAGCAAATTGTAGAATGGTTTCAAAATAACATTTGAGTTTTTTCTAAATTTTTCACATTCATGGGTTTTCACTGCCTACATACGAAAATGCCTTATATTTTTCTCATTGTTCATCAGGTACAAAATTAAATGCTTCACTTAAGAAGATGATGTCTTAAAGTTGCATCACATTAAAATGATTTTGTTGGAATAGAGTTTATCAGGTAGAAATATTTATCTTCAAATATCTGAATTTATTTCAATTGGGTTTATTGCGTGGGGTTACAGATTTGGCTTGTCGGTTTTGTTTTTTTGTGTTGTTGATATGATTTGTGTTAATTTTTGGGAGTCCAGCTTGTAGTAGAATTACACACATCAGATTCTTTGGCATGGGCATTATTCATTATATAAGAATGAGAATTTCTTTATTATTACACCGAAAAACTGATTCGGGCTAAAATCATCTATGATAATGTAGGTTTTCATGTCAATTTTATTTGTAGTATACGTTTGGGTTGCTTTGTCTTTACTAGTTTCTGAAACTCAATCTTCTTGTATTGACTAGAAGGAATTTTAGCCTGTAGTAGTATTAAACCCTCAGATAACAAAGGATTTATCTTTTTCAGATAGATTTCTGTTTGCTCAAAGGAAAATCAGACCAATCGAGGGTTTAGTTTTGTGCAACTTCTGGATGAATTCCACATTCTCAAGGGTTTCTAGTTTATCAGGTACATAAGATGAAATTCTTGTTGTTTTCTTTACCTCAATGAACTTATGTATCCTATATCTAAAAGGTGTTATCAGGTAAATCGAAAAGCTTTTGTATCCCAATTCTAAATGGTTTAAAAGGTATCCAAATTGATAATTTTTTGTGTACAAAAGGGCTTCTACGTTATCAGGTAATACTCAAAATCATGTAGACTAAAGAAGCTAACATAGATTACTTAACGATTGCAACAGTCTCATCTTTCATTTTATAACATTGTTCAGATAGAGAAAATATACAGGTAGTGAGCATATATGGTTTAGTAGATGATATCCAACATAGGTTCAGGTATTAAGACACAACAATTTAAACTTTTCCCCCGAGATACGAATTCCGGAATCCAAGCATGATGTGCTACTGGAACCTTATACTTGGCTTTTGAATTTTATGAGTTTCATCCAACTAATATTTACATTCCTTATCCAATGGAAAGTTGTATACAAATATATGTGGAATATATCCTAAAGTAACAAATTAACAGCAACAAAAGACATTAACCTAACGTATATAACTACATCTTGAAACTCTTACAAAAGAAAAACAACTTCTAAAAATAGTATCATCTTCGTTTCTACATATTAGATATCTAGAAGTGTTAGTACCCAAAAAACATTCAAAAAACAAAAAGTGTTAGTTAGCACTATAAGTTCATCACCAAAATAATAAAATTCATGGTGCGTCATCTTCAAACACATCTTCAGACACATATTTATACTTGTTTTCAGACGCGTCTTCAAACTCATCGTTAGACTCCTTTACAAAACCCTCTTCAAATATGTAGAATAGAAAAGGGAAACAAAAGATAAATTCAAACTAAATGTCGACTTTTATGTTGGTTGAAACACTTTTACTTACTATTGAATTCTATGTTAGTTTAAACTCTTTTACTTGCTGTTGTTTTTTATGTGCTGACAACAACATTTAACTTTCAAAGATAATCAAAGCAAACAAGAACGAGGATTCAAAACTCTCTTGATTAAAGATAATCAACAGAGTTGTCCCATTAACCAAATTTTAATCAATTCTTGTCCTTATAAACAAATTCACTACTAGTTTTTCTCAATTATCAAACAAAGTTATTTTTGAAGTTTTAGTTCTCTGTAGATTTTTTGTCAGACAATCCAGAGTGTATATGATTTCTCATTTTATGAAAATCAATATCCACCTAAAAGTTTTCAGTAGCTCACCATTCTTTGATTCTAGAAATCGTATCTCGAGAGAAAAGTTTAAATTATCGTGTCTTAAATCTTGGACCTATTTTGGATATCGTCTACTAAAACCATGTATGCTCATTGCCTGTACATTTTGCTCTATCAGTACAATGTTAGAAAATGGAAGACAAGGTTGTTGCAATCATTATGATTCTGTTGGCTTCTGTAGTCTACTTGGTTATTATTTTGTTGATGAACCTATTGTTCTGGCTTACTAGATTGTTTCAATCATTAAGTAATCCCTGTTGGCTTCTTTATTCTACCTGATTATTATTTTGCTGATTATTATGTTGCAATCATTAACTATTTGTTGGCACAAACTTAGATTACTAAGGTAAATAATTCTGCAGTACTATTGGTTTAATTATTAAATGGCATTCTGATATGTGAATATGAATTTTGTTTTCACTTAAATACTTATTTTTTTCTATTATTATCTTGCATTGTAGATCCTCAGAAAGATTATGGACTAACAAAACTAGAGACAACACACTAATACTTAATATGTAACTCTACACTTTTATAAATCATTTTGCATTGGAAAGAAATTGTTATTGATATTGAGTGATTTGAAAATTTATTTGCTAATTTGTTTTGGTAAAACAGTTACCTTCTAATGAGCTCTTTGTGAAGTTAGTTTTATGTAGGTTACTCCCTTCACATTCTAGAATCTAAGAATGAGTTCACTACTAGTTGTTCTCACTTATACGACAGTCCTTTTTTATGTTAGTTCTCTATAGCTTTTTTTGTCAGACAATTTCAGAGTGCATATGATTTCTTATTTATGAGGTTTGGACTTCCACTCTTGGCTATGTCTATGTGTTCTGTGAGTGGTTGTGTTGTTTCGTTCTCTTGTACTATATATGTTTCTCGCTTATTGTCAAGAAGCTTCCCATTAGTACTACTACCTGATGTTAAATACTAAAACTTTTCCTATCTGTGAGCAGTCACTAATTGGAGAGTGTGACTACATTGTCTTTTATCAGGTATGCCTTCTTCTTCTACTTCTTCTTATTCTTCTTTTTGTTCTTCTTGTGGTAGTGTGAGGAGATGTCAAACATATTTTCTTTTGAATTCGTGATCACTATCGTTGGACTGTTTTCTGGATGGGATGCTAATATTTTTTTAGTTCTTGATTGTAGTCGTTGTTTTTGTTGCTGGGAGAGAATGATAAGAAAAATGTTCAATTTTTGTTGTAAAAGATGTTAGATTGTTTCCTGGGAGGAAGTGATAAGAAAAGATGTTAGATTTCTACATGTCGCTGAATTGTTTGTTGGGAAAAGAGATAAGATTTTTTTTCAGCACTTGGTCGCTATTGTAAGACTGTTAATTTTTTTTTAAGGGGCTGACATATTTATTTTAAAATGCTTTGGTTCTTGGACTCTTCACTTGAAAAGGATGAAAGGTAAAGTTAACTAAATGAATCATAAACATCTCGACTTAAACTATAGCATGTATTTTTCCTTAAAATAAATACCGAGTTGAATGAGATAATTGATAAGGTGGATATTCAGAATTAAATTTGAGATAAAATTTATATTGTAATATATAAATTTATCCCTGAAGTATCCCACATTATCCCGCGTACCAAACAACCATTAGAGTATTTATCTTTTAGTATAGGAACATAGTTTATAGTGTAGTATTTATTTTTCAAACAATAAAATGGAGGGAGCCTTGCAAGTTCCAATAACTGATCTTAGCTCTATAGATCTCATTGATTCACTCAAGAAGGTACATTCTATACTCTTTCAATTGATTCAATCAACAAATTAAAGTAGTAAAAAGTTGCAATGCTAAATGATGGGAACATTTGTTTGTAGGCATGTATTGAGAATGTATATTTTTACCTGATAAATCATGAGGTAGAAGAAGATTTGATTCGATGAGTTTTCGATGGAAGTGGAGGATTTTTCGATCTATCAGTTGGAGAGAAGATGAAGGTGCTTCGCAAGAATCATAGAGGATATACACCATTTTATGATGAGATGCTTGATCTTGTTGACAATCCTAAAGGTTCTTTCCACTTTCATTCTCATGTTAGATAGATCTATTTGTTATTTGTCTTTCAAAAACAGTCTCTTTATCTTCATTGGGTAGGCGTTATAAGGTTGTCTACACTCTATCTTCTTTATTTAGACCTCACATGTGCCACTATACTGAATATGTTTAGGAACTTGAAATGGGGGGATAACTCTTACTCCTTGTTGCATTTTATCCTAACATTTTTCACTTTTTAGTTCATTCCAAATAATTATACTTTTATTCATTGAAAAAACAATTGGAATGTTAACCTTTAGATCTTTACTCTTGAATGACATGAGTTTATAGCTAGTGGCGGAGAAAGAATTTTAGTTAAAGGGGTTCAAAAATATACAGAAAGAGAAGGAGATTCAATATCTACTATAAGTAAGTAAAAATAATAATTTAACCTTAAAGAACAATTGAAAGTTCTGTTGGATAAGGGTTTCATCTGACTGAGTATATCTCCATGGGGTGCTCCAGTTTTGTTCGTTAGGAAGAATGATTGTTCTCTTCGTATGTGTATTGACTATCGTCAGTTGAACAAGGTGACTATTAGGAATAAGTTTCCTCTTCTGAGGATAGATGATTTACTTGACCAACTTCAAGGGGCAAGTTATTTCTCTAAGATGCATCTTCGATCAGGTTATCACCAATTAAGGGTGAGAAAAGATGATATTCCGAAGACGGCTGTTCAAACTCGGTATGGTTAATATGAGTTTTTAGTAATGTTGTTTAGGTTGACTAATGCTCTGGCAGCGTTTATGGATTTGATGAATAGGGTGTTTAGACAATACCTTGACATGTTTGTGATTGTGTTCATTGATGATATATTTATCTACTCAAGGAGTGAGGGTGAGCATATTGATCATTTGAGGTTCGTGTTGCAAATTCTTAAGGACCAACAACTCTTTGCGAAGTTTAGCAAATGTGAATTTTTGTTAAGGTCCATAGCTTTCCTTGGTCATATTGTTTCAAGTAAGGGTATTGAGGTAGATCCTAAGAAGACGGATGCAGTCAAGAGTTGGCCTAGACCACTAACTCCTTCGGAGATTAGAAGTTTCTTGGGTTTGGCCGGTTACTATAAAAGGTTTGTTGAGGGATTGTCTTCAATTGCCTCTCCTTTGATGGTTTTTTCGCAAAAAGGCTAACTTCATATGGTCCGAAGGGCGTGGTGAAAAGAGTTTTCAAGAGTTGAAAGATAGAATTACTTCCACTCAAGTGTTGACCTTACCGGAAGGGATGGATGGTTTTGGGGTTTATTGTGATGCTTCAAGAATTGGGTTAGGGTGTGTGCTTATGCAAAATGGGAAAGTAATTGCCTATGCTTCAAGGGAACTTAAGATTCATGAGAATAATTATCCTACCCATGACCTTGAATTAGCGGCGGTTGTTTTTGCCTTAAAGATATGGAGGCATTATTTGTATGGTGTGCATGTAGATGTGTTTTACGAACACAAGAGTTTGCGATATGTGTTTAATCAGAAACACCTAAATCTTCGCCAAAGAAGGTGTCTTGAGTTATTGAAAGAATACGACATGAGTGTTCTCTATCACCCTGGAAAGGCAAATATTATGGCGGATGCTCTTAATAGGTTGTTTATGGGTAGTGTAGCTCATATTGAAGAAGAGAAGAAAGAAATGGTTCGAGATGTTCATAGATTGGCCCGATTGGGTGTTCAGTTAGTGGAATCTACCAACGGTGGTGTTATGGTTCACAATGGTTCATAATCATCTTTAGTGGCGGATGTGAAAGCTCAGCAAGGCCTTGATCCAATTTTGGTCGACTTGAAAGAAGTGGTGCTTAAAAAATTTGTTGAGGCTTTCTCCCAAGGGGGAGATGGTGTACTTAGATATCAAGGTCATTTGTGTGTTCCAAATGTGGATGACTTGAGGGAACAGATCTTGTCAGAAGACTATAGTTCACGGTATTCCATTCATCCAGGAGCCACCAAGATGTAGTGTGATTTTCGGGAGGTCTATTGGTGGAATGGGATGAAGAAGGATATTGCGGGATTTGTGGCTAAGTGTCCAAATTGCCAACAAGTGAAGGTTGAGCATCAGAAATCGGGAGGTTTATCCCAAGACATTAGCATTCCTACTTGGAAGTGGGAAAACTTTAATATGAACTTTATTGTTTGTTTGCCTCGCACCAGGCAACAACATGATTCAATTTGGGTGATAGTGGATCGGATGACAAAATCGTCTCATTTCCTTCCCATCAAGGTTTCCTATTCAGCGTAGGACTATGCCAAGATGTACTTGAGAGAAATGGTAAAGTTGCATGGAGTGCCTTTGTCCATTATTTCCGATCGTGGTACCCAATTCACTTCTCAGTTTTGGAAGTCATTCCAAAAGAGCCTTGGCACTAAGGTTAAGCTTAGCACGACCATTCATCCGCAAACCGATGGGCAAGCGGAACGTACTATCAAAACTTTGGAAGATATCTTAAGGCCTTGTGTGATTGAATTTAAGGGTAATTGGGATGACCATTTGACATTGATTTAGTTTGCCTATAATAATAGCTATCACTCCAGTATTGATATGGCCCCATTTGAGGCACTATATTGATGGAGGTGTAGAAATACTATCGGTTGGTTTGAGGTGGGTGAAGTTTCCCTAATAAGTCCCGAATCGGTACATGAGTCCATACAGAAAATTTGACTTATTAGAGAAAGGTTGAAAACGGCTCAATGTCTGCAAAAGTCATATGCCGATGTGAGAAGGTAAGATCTTGAGTTTGATGTTCATGATTGGGTTAACTTGAAAATCTCACCCATGAAGGGTGTAATGAGGTTTGGTAAGAAAGGGAAGCTTCGTCCCCGATATGTAGGCCCATATCAGATTTTCAAGCGTGTTGGTAAGGTTGCTTATGAGCTAGATTTGCCAAATGAGTTGGCATCAGTGCATCCGGTTTTCCATGTCTCTATGTTGAAGAGATGTGTTGGTAAGCCGACATCTATAGTTTCCTTAGAAGGTTTGGGAGTTGACGAAAATCTTTCTTATGAGGAAGTTCCGGTTGAGATTTTAGACCGTTTGATTAATAACATTTCAAAGACACTTCATCCAATTCTAAGCGTCAACGATCGTTAATCAGTATAAACCCCAACTAAATGAGTTTGGGTCGAATCCCACAGGGAGTGGTACATGTTTCATATTCAATTGGGAAGTAAAAATACGGTCAAATCAGTCATAGGAATAAAAATTATCAAGTAAAAACAACATGTAAATCAGGGGGTGATTTTCAACTACAAACAGCAGTCACAAACAATATGAATTAATAATAATGAGACGAGTTCTTGGGATGTGATTGATTATGGGCTAATGCAGACATATGGGTAATTGGAACTATTAGAAAATAGCTAAATATTAGTGAGTAAGCTAGGCTATAAAGGAGTTAAACTTTCTCTCGAACAATTTACCCCCAATCAAGTTGATTTCTCTCGAACATCAACAAGCATGCAAATTAAGAACAGCCCACACCTTAGTTCATTCACTCTCTCGAGCTGAATATGTGGAAAAGGGTTTAGGATTCACTCTCTCGAGCTGAACCCAGGTCAACCCAATACCCACAGACCATTAATCAAAAACCTTAGTTCTAAAACTTCTCTCTCGAGCAAGTCAAGAACACAAAGGTAGAACTACATTTGCAACTACAATTCTTAAATTAAACAACAATAAATGATTGAACTCACTTTTAAATAACATTTAAACTAACAATTAGCAATACCCATAAGCTAAATCAACCCATAATCACATAATCACACCGCAAGAATTGGGGTTTTAGCTAGACATTATAAAAAGATAAAAACAGTTACCAAATTGAGTTTCCATCAACTGGATAAGAGTGATTTCATCTTTAAAATGGTCCAAATTGATGAATCTCAAAGACCCACTTCCAATTTCTCAAAAGTGAATTTCTTCAATCCTTCAAAGCTAAAGGAAAAACTAGAGAAAAACTGTTCTCCAGAGTAATTGATAAAAAGATTGATGATAGATATGAAAATTGATACAAACTAAAATGTTCAAAAACATATTTATATTCGCTGAAAATAAGCTTAGAAATATCATTCGGCGAAGTAAGTCGGGCTCGCCGAACAACTTGGCAAGCCGCCCTTTGGTCACTTTCATTGCCCTTCTGCCTTGGCATTCAGCATCCTCAAGGTCTGTAACTTTTGGCTATCCTGCACTGCATCGCGGAACTACTCGGCAATCCACCGACTGCTCCTTTCTCTCGCCGACTTGGTTTCTTCCCTCAGGGCTTGGCACACTGGAACTTTGGGAGGTCATATAGCCATTCGGCGATTCGCCAAGTGAACTTGGTGATCACTAGGCTTGCCTTTCTTCATTCTTTAAGCTCGTTTTGTTCCTTTTTGCAAGTTAGTGTCCTTGCTTTGTTCCTCAATCCCTATTCCTGTAATATCAAGGATTTAACATCAGTTATTGGAACAAAATAAGCATTTGAGGACACTAAATCTATATAAACAAAGCCCCAAATGAGTCCAAACCTTGGACTAATCAACACTCCGAACTTAAACTTTTGCTTGTCCTCAAGTAAAATTCAAGTTCAGCAGTTCAAAAGGGATGTCTCAAATAGTGCTACATAAGACTCAATCATGAATGCACACAACAAGACTCAACTTAATCATGCAAGGATCAATTGTGCACTCAAAGATTGAAATTGTGACTCACCATTATCAAAAGATTCTCAATTTCACAGTACTTGCTTCAAATGCAAGTTCATGTTCAACAAAGGTACTCAAATGCCCTCACAACAAAGATGATTCCATATTCACACACAATTCTTCTACAATTTATAGCTTCAGAATCACATACAACACTCACACTCACAAAGATGAATATATGCATGACTTCAACCATAGGTTTGCCCTTATTTTCCAATCAACAATTATTTCAGCTCACTCAAGATTAAAAAGGTGTTTTAAAGGCTTGTAATGGGGCTGAGTGTGAAGGTATGATCATTTAGTCTCAGTGGCTGCTACCCTCATGAAATGTGGTCTGAACATCACTTTTCTTCCTCTCTTTTTTGCAGCATTTTTATTCATGCTTAAAATTCACCCCATGATTCAACTTTTCGGACACCCCATTTCTTTTGCACTTTTACAACTTTATTTCACAACGTTTTCATTATTTTTCTTTTGCTTTCTTCTTTTCTTTCTATTCTCTTTTTTTTTATATGGAGGGGTTCCATCTTTTTCAAGACCATTGGCTCAAAGGGAAATTTTATCACACTTCTTGATTTACCTTCTCTTTTCACCACACCCCAACTTAGGCTTATGGCCTAAGTTGGCTATTCAAACAAACCACACTTCATGAGGATTATGGGTGAATGGATAAAGAGGGGTCATAATTGCATCAAGTTTCTTCCAACAAAAGGACAAGGCTCAAATGGGGTTCAAGCAAGGTTCACACATCTCACAAGGTTGGCCACAAAAGAGGTATATTGTCAAATTGTTTCACTCTTCAAAATCGTTGCCTAAGATCATTTCAAGAACTTGCATCACTTAGTCAACCGGACCAACGGGGCAAATTCTAGGTGTCATCACACAAGGTTCAGGGAAAGCTCATCACACAAGGCATTGTCACCAATATCAAATGAGACTCCACACTTTCTCTAGTGTGCAATGTTCATCACAAGAGACTCCATTCGATAACCGACTAGTCACAACGAGATGTAAAAATGTTCACACATTGTCTATGCAACTTCATTTTGACTCATCGTAGCCGCGAATTCAGTTTTGTTCGATTAAGAGCACTATTCAAGTCATCGGTATTGATCATAACCGATACTCAAATTTGCACAAGAACAACCACATTCACACAAAACCAAAGGTGGCAAAAAATTTCAAAAGGGTCAAAAACCATTTTCATTTCATAACAAGGAGCCATAAGCTCAAACATCGACAAAACAAGATCAACACATAAAACCAAAAACAAACCCAATATACACAAAATATAGTCATAAGAGGTAGGTATGGAAATACCTCACCCCACTACAAATTAAAAGGCAGTTGTCGTCAAATGCAATAAAAATATTCAATAGTAAATAAAAATGACAGAGAGGGAGGTAAAGAAAGGTCATGTCTACACAGTTTTTGCTATCTGTCTAGGCATCAGTGCCCGGTGCAACATTTGCGCTAGCTCCACTAGAGACTGCCATGGACGTCTCTGTCAGTGATGTCTGAATAACCGACTGTACAATTGTTTCCTCTAAATCCGGTAGGTCTCCATAGATGGTATCCTCCCTAGCATCCAGCTGCTCCTCATCCGTCTCTGCCTCTGACTCATCGGCAACAACATCCTCCATAGGCACATCTCCGGTGGTGGCAGGAGGCATTTCAGAACTGGCCGGAGCATCCCAATCCTCAGCTGACTCGAAGAGGGAAGTGAAATCTGTGGACTTCAGATATTCCACATCCTTTCTCATATCCGCAACCTCGGCTCTCAAAGTCGTCACCTCTGAAGTAACCCCCTGTCGACTCTCACAAGTCCCTACTCTCGCTGTGAGAGCGTCAATAGATGTCTATAGGGGTTGCAAAGCAGCTAGGATGGCCCTCTAATTCATCCAAGAGACCTCAGTCTCTAACCGGGTAGCCCACACATCGGTAGAATGGGCTAGGTGCCCCATCTTCAGAATCATGGCCTAAGTGATCCTGGTAGGCTGGGCAAAAGAATTAGAACCAGGAGCCTGAGAAGAGGTGGGAGCGGGTGTACCTGAAGGCCCGGAGGCCGGAGTAGGCAAATATGCCTCTGTAGGTATGGGCTCAACATCAACCTCAGGAGCTGCTCTCCTCCTATCAGCCTCATCTCGAGTGTACTCAACCTCTATGCATCAGATATCTGTGGATGATGTGGGGGTGACCTCTATGTCCCTCTTCTCTTCACAGGGGACTCCAGCACGCCGGCGTAGCTTTGTCATCACGACCGGGAAGGGAAGGGACGTCTGGCGTTGTTTGCCCTCATGGCCATCTCCTGCTCAATGATAAGTCCAAAGTTAAGCCACCTGCGTGCGATGATAGATCCTAGACAGGATGCCTTGGGGTGGCGGAGGATGGACTCATTCTGTGAGGGCATGATGGAGCTGCTGATGAATCCAAACCAGTACCGCGCAGCTACATTCAAATCCTTCATCTCGATCGGAGCTCCTGCCTCATTCCACCTCGAGGTGGTGTCAGAAATCAGGGGAGCAAGCCAGCCCTTCAGATCACCCAGGGCCTGTGCTGTAGCTAGTCCCTCATACTCATTCTCGAACCAAGTGGCTCTGTCAAGTACGACGTTTATATGATCGATGATGCACCCCATTTCTTTCCCTCGGACCATGACAAACTTCACCGTTCTAAAGGCAACTGCCTTCTTCTTCCCATGGGGCGCTAGATCACGATACACACTATAACTCACGAACCCAGGTGGGGATGTATGGTCCCCGGGGCCTGGTGAAGATGTCGAATTTGTGGTATCAGAGTGTGTCCCATACCAAAGGATACATGTCCACCACTCCATCTGTAAACAACTGCTTTTCTTCAAGAATCATCCTCAATCCCTCGGCCTTTAATCTGTTGAGTAGCCGGGGAGGAGGACCCTGAACTGGTGGTGCTGGAACCACCGTCTGTGCCAGAGTTGGCACTGTATTAGCAGCAGGAGGGGTGGCCTCTGGGATCCTAGACGGACCATGATGAACTCTAGAACAAATTTAATCTCCCTGGGATTGAAGAGGTTGGTCATCCTCAGGCTCAGAGAATGCAACCTGGGAATAAAAGGACTTCCCCTCGCTGCCGGAGCTGTGCTCCGGTGTCTCAGATGCGGGTGCTTTGCCCTTGCCTTTGCCTCTGCCTCCATTGGGAGGTGCTTGTTTTCCCTTTTAAGAGGGAGCAACTACCCCTTCATTAATATTAATACCCCAAGCTCTTTTGCGGGGTGGCACACCACTGTCATCTACATTTGTTCTAGCCATATCTGCAAAACACAACAGAAATTGCTAGAGACAATCTCAAGAAAATTGCAGAAATCATATTGCAAAAAGACTCACAGAACCGATCGGTGAGTCACCGAGTCGCTTTGGCGAGCCAGGTCAGGCTCGCCAAAAGGACTGGCTCAAAAATTTCCCAGAATATTCACAGGTCGGTGATAGGCAGGACTATTCGGCGAATCACCGACATCACTCGGCGAGCTCAGACTAACCCACCGAAAGTTATAGTATGTTTTAGGGATTGAGGGCGCAGAAAGGGCAATCAAATGAGAATTTCGGTGAGCTCAGGCTTCTCGCCGAAAGTTACGGAATCAAAATCAACTAAACCATGAAATCAAAGGCAATCAAGGAGGATTTCGGCAAACCGCCGAGCGGTTCAGCGAGCTCGACCCAGTTTGCCAAACTGCCCAACGTGCCTAGTTTCAACACCGGTAGCGGTGCCATTTTCATTAATAACGTTTCAAAGACACTTCATCAAATTCTAATCGTCAACGATCGTTAATCAGTATAAAACCCAACTAAATGAGTTGGGGTCGAATCCCACAGGGAGCGGTACGTGTTTCATATTCAATTGGAAAGTAAAAATGCGGTCAAATCAGTCATAGGAATAAAAATTATCGAGTAAAAACAACATTCAAATCAAGGGGTGACATGAATGTCAAATGGGGGTTTTGGTTTTGATTTTCAACTACAAATAACAGTCACAAAACAATACGAATTAACAATAATGAGATGGGTTCTCTGGATGTGATTGAATATAGGATAATTTAGACGTATGGGAAATTGCAACTATTAGAAAATAGTTAAATATTAGTGAGTAAGCTAGGCTATAAAGGAGGTAAAATTTCTCTCGAACAATTTACCCCGAATCAAGTTGATTTGTCTCGAACATCAACAAACATGCAGATTAAGAACAACCCACACCTTAGTCCATTCACTCTCTCGAGCTGTATGTGTGGAAAAGGGTTTAGGATTCACACTCTTGAGCTGAACCCAGGTCAACCTGATACCCACAGACAATCAATCAAAAAGCTTAGTTCTAAAACCCCTCTCTCGAGCAAGTCAAGAACACAAAGGTAGAACTGCATTTACAACTACAATTCTTAATTTAAACCACAATAAATGATTGAACTCATTTTTAAATAGCATTTAAACTAACAATTAGCAATACCCATAAGCTAAATCAGCCCATAATCACATAATCACACCCCAAGAATTGGGGTTTTAGCTAGACACTATAAAAAGATAAAAACAGTTACCAAATTGAGTTTCCATACACCAGGTCAAAGTGATTTCCTCTTTACAATGGTCCAAATTGATGAATCTCAAAGACCCACTTCCAATTTCTCAAAAGTGCTTTTCTTCAATACTTCAAAGATAAAGGAAAAACTAGAGAAAAACTGTTCTCCAGGGTAATTGATAAAGAGATTGATGATCGATATGAAAATTGATACTAACTAAAATGTTCAAAAACATATTTATAGTCACCGAAAATAAGCTACGAAAGCTCATTCGGTGAAGTAAGTAGGGCTCGCTGAACCACTCGGCGAGCCGCCCTTTGGTCATTTCCATCGCCCTTTTGCCTAGGAATTTAGCATCCTCAAGGTCTTTAACTTATGGTGATCTAGCACTACATCGCAGAACTACTCGGCGATCCGCCGACTGCTCCTTTCTCTCACCGACTTGGTTTCTTCCCTCAGGGCTTGGCACACTGGAACTTTGGGCGGTCATATAGCCATTCGGCGATTCGCCAAGTGAACTTGGCGATCACCAGGCTTGCCTTTCTTCATTCTTTCAGTTCGTTTTGTTCCTTTTGTAAGTTAGTGTCCTTGATTTGTTCCTCAATCCTTATTCCTGTAAAATCAAGAATTTAACATCAGTTGTTGGCACAAAATAAGCAATTGAGGACACTAAATATATATAAACAAAGCCCTAAATAAGTCCAAATCTTGGACTCATCAACACCCCCAACTTAAACTTTTACTTCTCCTCAAGTAAAACTCAAGTCCAGCAGTTCAAAAGGGATGTTTCAAAAAGTGCTACATAAGACTCAATCATGAATGCACACAACAAGACTCAACTTACTCTTGCAAGGATCAATTGTGCACCTAAAGATTGAAATTGTGACTCACTATTATCAAATATTCTCAAGTTCACAGTTCTTGCTTCAACTGAAAGTTGAAGCTCAACAAAGGTACTCAAATGACCTCACAACAAAGTTAATTCCATATTCACACACAATTCTTCAATAATTTATAGCTTCCGAATCACATACAACGCTCACACTCATAAGGAGGAACACATGCATGACTTCACCCATAGGTTTACCCTTATTTTCTACTCACCCAGGCTGCGATACTACGGATGGGGCATCTAGCCCATTCTGCTGATAGGCGTGCCTCCAGGCTTGAGGCCACAGTCCCCGGGATGACTGAGAGGGCCCTCTCTGCTGCTGTGAAACCTCTTAGTGTCCCTATTGATGCCCTTGTGGCAAGGATAGCGGTGTGTGAGCGAGGCCAAGGGGCCACTGATGAGGTGATGACCATGAAGGTCGCAATTGCTGAATTAAGGAAGGACGTGGATCAGGTGAAGTCCACATATATGTCTATGATTTTTGGTACTGTGGAGATCCCCGATATGCCAGCTGACTCTGATGTGCCTCCAGCTACTACCGGAGATGAGGTTCGAGCTGATGAGGTGGTTGCTGCCAAGTCTGAGGCCGAGACTGATGAGGAGCAGCTCGGTGCGGATGAGGAGACTATTTATGAGGGCCTTACAGCGGTTGAGGAGACCATGGTGCATTCAACCATACATATTTCATTGGCAGATACACCCAGTGTTGCTGTTACACCGGGTACTAATACCTAGGATCAGAGTGTTGCACCGGGCATTGATGCCCCAACAGATGGAGTGACTGTGCAGACATAACCTTTCTTTACCTCCCTCTCTGTCATTTTTATTGACTTTTGAATATTTTTGTTGCATTTGAGGAGAACTACCTTTTTATTTGTGGTGGAGTGAGGTATTTTCATAACTACCTCTTATGACTATATTTTTTATATATTGGGTTTGATTTTGGTTTTATGTGTTGATCTTGTTTTGTGGATGTTTGAGCTTGTGGCTCCTTGTTATGAAATGAAAATGGTTTTGACCCGTTTAAATATTTTTGCCATCTCTTATTTTGTGTGAATGTGATTGTTCTTGTGCAAATTTGAGTATCGGTTATGATCAATACCGATGACTTAAATAGTGCTCTTAATCGAACAAAAATGAATGCACGGCTATGTTGAGGCCAAATGAAGTATCATAGACAATGTGTGAACTTTTTGCATCTCGTTGTGACTAGACGATTATCGAATTGAGTCTCTTATGATGAACATTGCACACTGGCGAAACTGTGGAGTCTCGTTTGATATTGGTGCCAATGCCTTGTGTGATGAGCTTACCGTGAACCTTGTGTGATGGCACATAGAATTTACCCCATTAGTCTGGTTAACTAAGTGATGCAAGATCTTGAAATGATCTTAGGCAACTATTTTTAAGAGTGAAACAATTAGACAATATACCTCTTTTGTGGCCAACCTTGTGAGATGTGTGAACCTTGCTTGAACCCCATTTGAGCCTTGTCCTTTTCTTGGAAGAAATTTGATGTAATTATGACCCCTCTTTATCCATTCACCCATAATCCTCATGAAGTGTGTTTTGTTTGAATAGCCAACTTAGGCCATAAGCCTAAGTTGGGGTGTGGTGAAAAGAGAAGGTAAATCAAGAAGTGTGATAAAATTTGCCTTTGAGCCAATGGTCTTGAGAAATATGGAACCCCTCCATATAAAAAAAGAATAGAAAGAAAAGAAGAAAGCAAAAAAAAAAGAATGAAAAAGTTATGAAATAAAGTTGTGAAAGTGCAAAAGAAATGGGGTGTCCGAAAAGTTGAATAATGGGGTGATTTTGAGCATGAATAAAAATGCTGGAAAAAAGAGAGGAAGAAAAGTGATGTTCATACCACATTTCATGAGCGTAGCATCCACTGAGCCTAAATGATCATACCTTCACATTCAACCCCGTTACAAGCCTTGAAAAGACCTTTTTGATCTTAAGTGAGTTGAAACAATTGTTGATTTGAAAATAAGGGAAAACCTATGGATGAAGTCATGCATGTGTTCATCTTTGTGAGTGTGACCGTTGTATGTGATTCCGAAGCTATAAATTGTTGAACAATTGTGTGTGAATATGGAATCATCTTTGTTGTGAGGGCATTTGAGTACCTTTGTTGAGCTTGAACTTGCATTTGAAGCAAGTACTGTGAACTTGAGAATCTGCGATAATGGTGAGTCACAATTTGAACCTTTTAGTGCACAATTCATCCTTGCATGAGTAAGTTGAGTCTTGTTGTGTGCATTCATGATTGACTCTTATGTATCACTGTTTGAGACATCCCTTTTGAACTGCTGAACTTGAGTTTTACTTGAGGACAAGCAAAAGTTTAAGTTGGGGGTGTTGATGAGTCCAAGGTTTGGACTCATTTAGGGCTTTGTTTATATAGATTTAGTGTCCTCAAATGCTTATTTTGTTCCAATAATTGATGTTAAATCTTTGATTTTACAGGAATAAGGATTGAGGAACAATGCAAGGACACTAACTTGCAACAAGGAACAAAACGAGCTGAAAGAGTGAAGAAAGGCAAGCCTGGTGATCGCCAAGTTCACTTGGCGAATCGCCGAATGGCTACATGACCGCCCAATGTTCTAGTGTGCCAAGCCCTGAGGGAAGAAACCAAGTCAGCGAGAGAAATGAGCAGTCTGCGGATCGCCGAGTAGTTCCGCGATGTAGTGCTAGATCGCCCAAAGTTACAGACCTTGAGGATGCTGAATGCCAAGGCAGAAGGGCGATGTAAGTGACCAAAGGGTGGCTCACCGAGTGGTTCGGCGAGTCCGACTTACTTCACCAAATGAGCTTTCGTAGCTTATTTTCGGCAACTATAAATACGTTTTTGAATATTTTAGTTTGTATTAATTTTCATATCTATCATCAATCTTTTTATAAATTACTATGGAGAACAGTTTTTCTCTAGTTTTTCCTTTAGCTTTGAAGGATTGAAGAAATTGACTTTTCAGAAATTGGAAGTGGGTCTTTTATCATGAATTTGGACTATTGTAAAGATGAAATCACTCTTACCTAGTTGATGGAAACTCAATTTGGTAACTGTTTTTATCTTTTTATAATGTCTAGCTAAAACACCAATTCTTGGGGTGTGATTATGTGATTATGGGCTGATTTAGCTTATAGGTATTGCTAATTGTTAGTTTAAATGCAATTTAAAAGTGAGTTTAATCATTCATTATGGTTTAATTTATGAATTCTAGTGGCAAATGCAGTTCTATCTTTGTGTTCTTGACTTTCTCGAGAGAGAGGTTTTAGAACTAAGGTTTTTGATTGATGATCTGTGGGTATTGGGTTAACCTGGGATCAGCTCTAGAGAGTAAATCCTAAACCCTTTTCCACACATGCAGCTCGAGAGAGTGAATGGACTAAGGTGTGGGTTGTTCTTAATTTGCATGATTGTTGATGTTAAAGATAAATCAACTTGATTCGGGGTAAATTGTTCGAGAGAAAGTTTACCTCTTTTATAGCCTAGCTTACTCACTAATATTTAGCTATTTTCTAATAGTTGCAATTACCCATATTTCTACATTAGCCTATAATCAATCACATGCCAAGAACCCGTCTCGTTATTGTTAATTCGTATTGTTTATGACTGCTGTTTGTAGTTGAAAATCAAAATCAAAACCCCCATTTGACATTCGTGTCACCCCTGATTTACATGTTGTTTTTACTCGATAATTTTTATTCCTATGACCGATTTGACCGCATTTTTACTTCCCAATTGAATCTTAAACATGTACCGCTCCCTGTGGGATTCGACCGCAACTCATTTAGTTGGGTTTTATACTGATTAACTATCGTTGACGCTTAGAATTGGATGAAGTGTCTTTGAAACGTTATTAATCAAAATCCCTGGCAGCGGCGCCATTTTGATTAATAACGTTTCGAAGACACTTCATCCAATTATAAGCGTCAATGGTCGTTAATAAGTTTAAAACCAAACTTAATCAAAATGGCGCCGCTGCCGCGGAGTGGTGTTGTTTGAAATTCTTTTGGTGAAGTTGAATTGGGTTCTTTCAACAATCTACTTACTTTCAGTTTTGGTTTTTGTGTTGTTTATTGAATAGAGGAAATGAACGTAAACGGCCGTAATGGTAGCCAAGTGGGCCACCAAGATGACATCGGAAATCTCAACGATGTCAATGAACCGAATGTCAATTACCATAATCAAATGTGTGGTATTAATGCCATTCGCTTGCCACCAGCTGAAGGGAATGTTGTGTTCCACATTACAATCACCCTGTTGCAACTCTTACAGCTGAAGGTTTGTTTGGAGGTCTAGCTCATGAGGATCCCCATGAGCATATAAGGAATTTTGTTGATGTATGCAGACCGTTCTCCTTTAAGAACATATCTCAAGAATCAGTCCGGCTGAGGTTGTTCCCATTTTCTCTAATGGGAGAAGCGTGCAAGTGGTTGGCTGAGTTGCCAAGAGATTCTATAACTTCCTGGGAAGAGCTTATTACCGCATTCCAAGTGCGATTTTTCCCTCCTTCGAAGATGATGACTCTTCGGGACAGTATTCAAAGCTTCAAGCATTTAGAGGGTGAGCCAATCCATGAGACTTGGCTAAGGTGTAAGAAGATGGTGTTGCAATGCCCAACTCATGGGTTGCCCATTAATGTCTTGCTGCAGTACTTTTACAGAAGCCTTGATTCAGTGAATAAGGGAGTGGCTGATCAACTTTCTCCGGGAGGTTTGATGCAACAACCTTACATTATAGCAGCCCAACTCTTGGATGGTATGACCAAAATTAACCAAAAATGGTACACCCGAGAGGTTCAAGTCTCTCCTCTTGCTTATAAATTGACAAAGTAACAGCTTAAAAAAGATCAAGAGAGAGACCAGAACATGGCAAAGATAATGACCCAACTGGACATCTTAGCCAAGAACGTCATGGGTGCTGGTAATAGAAGTGTAAATGTTGTCGGTGTTGGTGGTGTAAATCCCGAAGAGGCCAAGTTTGAAGCGTTGTACAATGAGCAAGTAAACTTCCTAACAAACCAAGGAGGAGGATATCGTGCATTCTCTTATGTAGTTATTATCTAGTAATTCTCTTATATGTATTTTGAATCTTTCTAAATCACTAAAACTATATTTTAAAGGTTTCTGTGTTATTATGCTGTTTTCATCTATTAGTTCAATTATTATTTTCGTTTTATGTTTTTCCCATCCTTTTAAGGGTTTTTCGCTATATAGTAATTCTAATTTGTCTCGTACTGCCTTTATTTTATCTATAGTAAATATAATTATTTCTATCTTATGATTTTTTGTCTTAATATCTTCAAGTTTTTGAGTTATCTTTTCACTACCTTTTATCCATGGCGTTGTTTTTCTTACTTTGTTATTTACTCTTTTTGCTCCTATTTTGTGTTTACATGGTGTAGTTAACCACCAGTGTGTTAATGTTATGGTATGTGGGTATAGTTTAT
>JAJONR010001336.1:0-127923 GCA_029582245.1 Solanum etuberosum
CCAAGTATATACTTTTGATAAAAAATGATCTTTGAAGGTTCAAAAGTTTCAAAACACTAAAACTCGCACAAAACCAAACGAACGATCAGATGATTGAACTGTCAATCCCATCAAGTTATAAATGACTTGGGGTCGCTATAGGTACGCTCTAAACGACGAACATGAGGCATAAACACAAAAATGACCTGGAGGTCATTACAATATCCACTACTAAAAAGGACTTTCATTTGTGAAACTAAAATTCAAGAAGTGCCCGAAGGCTCAAACAAGCCAGTAAATTACTACCAAGTATATACTTTTGATAAAAAATGATCTTTGAAGGTTCAAAAGTTTCAAAACACTAAAACTCGCACAAAACCAAACGAACGATCAGATGATTGAACTGTCAATCCCATCAAGTTATAAATGACTTGGGGTCGCTATAGGTACGCTCTAAACGACGAACATGAGGCATAAACACAAAAATGACCTGGAGGTCATTACAATATCCACTACTAAAAAGGACTTTCATTTGTGAAACTAAAATTCAAGAAGTGCCCGAAGGCTCAAACAAGCCAGTAAATTACTACCAAGTATATACTTTTGATAAAAAATGATCTTTGAAGGTTCAAAAGTTTCAAAACACTAAAACTCGCACAAAACCAAACGAACGATCAGATGATTGAACTGTCAATCCCATCAAGTTATAAATGACTTGGGGTCGCTATAGGTACACTCTAAACGACGAACATGAGGTATAAACACAAAAATGACCTGGAGGTCATTACAATATCCACTACTGAAAAAGACTTTCATTTGTGAAACTAAAATTCAAGAAGTACCCGAAGGCTCAAACAAGCCAGGAAATTACTACCACATATCATGCTCGGTCTTCCAGGTAGCCTCCTCAACTAGACGATGCCTCCAACAGACCTTAACCACAAGAATGGATCTTGAACGCAACCACCACACATATTTGGATAGAATGACAATTGGATCCTCCACGAAGGTCAGACATTCAATCAACTCTACTACATCATACTGAAGCCCGTGAGACTCATAAGAAACATACTGGAGCAACATCGAAACATGAAAGACTGGGTGGATGGCTGAGAATACTGTAGGTAGAGCTAACTCATATTCGACTCGCCAACTGTTTGGAGGATCTCAAAAGGCTCAATATACCCGGGGCTAAGCTTGCCCCGACTCCCAAATCTCATCACGCCCTTCATGGGCGACATATAGAAGAAGACTCTATCACCAACTGAGAACCTCAAAGGACGCCGCCTACGATTAGCATAACTCATGGGCCTATTATGAACTTTGTGAAGCTTGTCCTGAAACACCCTTACCTAGTCCAAAGCCTCCTAAATCAAGTCTTTACCACGTGGTCTAGGATATGTATACTGAAACCAACCAACCAGATAGTGACAATGCCTACCATATAGGTCCTCGAAGAGGCCATCTGAATGGTAGAGTGGTAGTTGTTGTTGTGTTAAAACTCTGCCAAAGGAAAGAATTGGTCTCACTGACCTCCAAACTCCAAAACACAAGCCCACAACATATCATCAAGAATGTGAATAGTTTGCTCGAACTGACCATCAATCTACTGGTGGAAGGCTGTGCTAAGGTCAACGCGAGTGCCCAACTCTTCCTAAAAGGTCCTCCAAAAGCTAGAAGTGAACTAAGAACCCCAATATGATATAATAGAGAATAGAACATGAAGGCGAACCACCTCTCGAATGTAAATATGGGCCAACCTCTCAGCTCTGAATGAAGACTGAAAAAGAAGGAAGTGTGCTAACTTGGTTAATCGATCAACGATAACCCAAATGTTGTCAACACCTCTAGAAGTTTGAGACAAACTTGCCACAAAGTCCAAACTGATGCGATCCCACTTCCACTCTAGAATAGGTAACCTCTCAAACTCACCACGAGGATTCAAATGCTCGGTCTTCACATGTTGGCAACTCAAGAAACGGGACACATAGTCTACAATGTCTCTCTTCATGCTACCCAACAAGTAATGTTGCCTCAAGTCACAATACATCTGTGTGGTGCTTGAATAGATATAGTATCTAGAATCATGAGCCTCACAAAGTATCAGCTGGATCAAACCCCCAACTCTCAGAACACAAATACTACCTTCAACCCTCAAAACCCCATCTAAATCTAAGGTAGGCTGACTGGCATCACCCGTTAACACCTGATCTTAAAGTTCCACTAGGGCCTCATCCTCAAAATGATGGCTACAAATATGATCAAGCAAAGAGGACTGAATTCCCACATAGCCTAAGACACGCCTAGAATCTAGAATCTGAAACATCCAGCTGAATTATCTGTTTAGCAAAGGACTGAATATCTAAAACTAAAGCTCGCTCCACGGTAGACATGAAGGCTAGACTACCCATACTCACTACCTTCTAACAACATTGCCTCGTATGATAGAGAATAAAAAGGTCATAGTCCTTAAGAAGCTCAATCTAACAACATTGCCTCGAGTTAAGGTCCCTCAGGCTCCTAATATACTGAAGACTCCTGATATTAGTGTAGATCTCACAATGAACTCATACAGGTTGTGCCTCTAGATCTTAAGTGCAAAAACTACCACTTCCAACTCCAAGTCATGAGTGGGGTAGTTACGTTCATGCAACTTAAGCTGCCTCGACGCATAATTCATAACTTGGTTCAGATGCATCAATAAACAACCCAAACCAACATTGTATGTGTTACAATACATTGTGAAGCCCTTGTCCTCAACTGGAAGAGTCAATATAAGAGCAGTAGTCAACAACTACTTGAGCTTCAAAAATCTCAACTCAAACTCCTTAGACCACTCAAAGGGAACATCAAGGTAAGTCAATCGGGTCAGAGGTGCTGCAATAGTGGAGAAGCCCTCCAAAAATCCTCTGTAGTAACCTGCTAATTCAAAGAAGCTCTGAACCTCAGTAACCGAAGAAGGCCTATCCCAATCATGAGTTACCTCAATCTTTGCCGAATCTACCATAATTTCATCCTTGGATACAACGTACCCCAAGAATGCTACAAACTCAAGCCAAAACTCACATTTTGAGAATTTGGCACAAAGCCACTGATCTCTCAAAGTCTGGAACAGAATCCTTAGATCACTCCTTCTCGGTGAGTAAACTAGAATGTCATCTATGAATACAATGATGAACAAATGATGATACAGCCTGAACACCCGCGTCATCAAGTACATGAAGGCGGTAGTGACATTAATCAACTCAAACGACATCACTAGGAACTCATAGTGATCATATCGAGTCCTAAATGCGGTCTTAAGGATGTTCCCTTCCCTATTCCTCAGCTGATGGTAATCGGATCTTAGATCAATCTTTGAAAACACTGTGCCACCCAGAAGCTGGTCAAACAAATCATCAATCCCAGGCATGGGGTATTATTTAGATTCCTATAATCAATACACATGTGCATCATGCCATCCTTCTTCTTCACAAAGAGAATGGGAGCGCCCCAAGGCGATATACTAGGCCTGATGAACCCTTTACCCAAAATATCTTAAAGTTGAACACTAAGCTCCTTGAGCTCTGCATGAGTCATCCGATATGGTGGAATAGAAATAGGTAGAGTACCCGACTCAAGTTCAACGAGGAAATCAATATCACGCTCTAGGGTGGTCCAGGTAGGTTGGTAGGAAATACATCCACAAACTCACAAACGACTAGAACTGAATCAATTGGAGGGACCTCCCTACTCACATCACCCACATATGCAAAATAGGACAAATACCCACTAGCCACTAGCATCTGAGCCTGAATAGAAGGGATACCTCCAATCGATTTAATACTAATAGAGCCCTACCATACTACTAGATGAATACCAAGCATGGCTAAGGTAACTGTCTTAGAGAAGCAATTTAAGACCGCACGGTAGGGGGATAACCAGTCCATGCACTGAATCATGTCGAAGTCAAACATATCAAGAAGTATAAGGTGAGCTTGGATGTGACGCCCCTAGATAGTAACTAAGTTAGATCGAAACACCTAATCCTCTACTAAAGACTCATCCACAAGGGTCGACACACGCAACGGTATTACCATAGGCTCAGAACATATACCCATACAAGAAGCATAATAAACAAACACATAAGAATAGGTAGAGCCCAGATCAAATAAAGCCAAGGTGGGCTGATGGCATAAAAGAATCATACCTAAGATCACATCATCCGATAACTCAACCTCTACCCTCGCTAGAGCCGCATTAAAATTACCCTGTCCGTCTCTGCCCTGGCTATCTTTCCTACCACTTGACCTGCCTCCCCGAGGACCACCCCAAATACCCTGATGTCCACCACGATGGTCGTGATCCTGACCTCGATCCCTAGCTAGATGTGCTTGATGAATGGTTGATTTGCACTTATTTAAGGTCCATTTAACTCAATAATTAGTGTTCTCAATGCCTAACTTTGTCCTTTTCTAATCAAATATTGATGATTTGCAACTATAAAGGCAATTGAACAAGGCAAGGACTGAAGTTTGAAAGAATGGCTAAAAATACAAAAAGGTGATGTGCGAAATTAGAATGACGTTCCTGATGCACATCGCCCTAAGTGACAGTGTGCAAGGCAAAGAGTTAATGCTTGAACGACGAACTAAGGTGGTATTCATTCATTCATCGAACGTGAAAGGCTGACTTGATCAAGTTTGCCGACTGAGGTTCAAACACCTAAACCCTAGAGCATCACAAGGAGAGCTAAGAAGCGAAGGATGATTTGACGAGCGAGTTTGGAGAACCTGACTAATATCGCTAAGTTGGTTACGAAGTGGATTTTGAGCCAAATTTTGGGAAAGTATAAATAGCCCAAATGATACAATTTTTAGAGAGTTCAACTCATGAGTTCAAGTGAGAGAGTTTTGAGTTAGAGTTTTAGAACATTTTACTTTTGAAAGAACACTTTTTCTAGTTTTCTTGGTGTTTTACAATTTGAGACTTTAATTTGATAAATTGAAGTTAAATCCAAAGTGAGTTTACTCTTAATTGCTTGATTTCAAGTTACCCACGGCTGATTTCATGGAAGGTATTTTTTTTTAATTTTTGTGATGAGTGGCTAAAACCCTCAGATCTATGTGTGCTCTGATGGGATTGGGTGTTGATTTAATGTATTGTGCTATGCTATATTTTTTGGTTGTTCATGCATGATTTTGGTCTAATTACCATGATATTAACTTAAGGGTTAATGTTCCAAACTTAATTCCTACTCCCGATCTACGGTTGATGCTCGAAAGAGATTAATTGAAGTGGGTAATTAGTTCAATACTAGAAATTTAGGTTTGATGTCTATGAATTACTTTAAGTGGTTATGGGTCAGATTTATTTTTATTATTCTTGAAAGAGAGGATAGAGTAAGGTATTGAGTTGTTTAGGATTGACATTTAGATGAGACCGAAAGGAGATTGTAGGCATAAATGCTTTGAGATCGAAATATGATTAGCGTTATTGAAGATGACTTAGCCTATTTATGTATGTAAATCACTATAGAGAAACACAATTACTCCTATGTGACATTGATATCCAATCCCCACACCCCTAGAGTGCTTGTTAACTCTTGATTTCATTCAAATTTTAGTTTAATTACGATAATTGATAACAAAAGCTTTATATTAAGTTGGTTGTACCATCCACCCAATTGTTCTTACTATTCCAAATGAGCTAATTTAAAGTCCAAATCTCTCGATAAATAATTCTCTACGATATACCATTCCTTTTGGGATTCAGCCCCGAATCTTTGTTGGGTTTTTACTGACTACAATCGCTCACTCTTTTAAATGGTTTTGAACGGTGATTTAAGCATTATCAAAAATGGCGCCTCTACCACAGAATGGTGGTTGAGAATTCTAATTGAGAAATTATATTTTAATTTGGTTTATTTATAGTAAATTTGTTGTTTGGTGTTGTTGGCTGATTTTTAAGTTGACAAAATGAGTGGCCATTAGAGTGAAAATGACAGTCACTATGGTCAAAATGAAAACATGGGTGATCTTAATGACATGCCCATTAATGTCATTCAAACCATGAGAGCAATCTAAATACCTCCTACAATCGGGAGGGTGGTGTTTTACATCACCGGAACTATGATCCAATTGCTCTAGATGAAAGGAATTTTTGGGGGTTAGCTCATGAGGATACCCATGAGCACCTTAGGAATTTCAAGGAGGTGTATGGACCCTTTGTGTTCAAGAATATCTCCCAATAATCCATAAGGTTGAAGCTATTCCTGTTCTCTATAACGGGAGAGACGACAAGATGGTTGGAAGAGTTGCCAAATGATTCTATTGCTTCGTGAGATGAGCTAACAGAGGCATTCTTGGAAATATTCTTTCCACCCTCGGAGATGGTTAAACTTCATCTCCAAATCTAAAATTTCAAAAGTGTTGGAGGTGAGCCCTTCATGAAACATGGCTGAGGTTTAAGAAGTTACTCATGAAATGTCCAACGTATGGCGTTCCGGATAATTTACTGCTAAAATACTTTTATATCAGCCTTGATTCAGTCAATAAAGGTGTGACTGATCAATTAGTCCATGGTCGATTGATGAGACAACTATATGATGTAGCTGCATTGTTGTTATATGATATGACTAAGGTCAACCGAGCATGACACACTAGGGAGGACTAAATGCCCCTTCTACAAGTGGGTTTGAGCAAAGAACAAGTTAAGAGAGACCATGAAAGAGAAGAAAACATGGCCAAAATGATGACCCAAATCGATTTATTGTCCAAACATGTCATAGGAGGTGGAACCAAGTCAGTGAACGCTAATGGAACCAATAGTAGGTTGTGCCCGGATGATGCCAATTCAAGGCATTATACAATGAAGAAGTTCAATACTTTGGAAATCAAGTGTTTGGGGGGGGGGTTCTCACAATAATTATCAACAATAAGGTGGGAACCAAGGTTTGAACAAGGATAGAGATAGTGGTTGGAAAGAAGGACGGGGTGAAAATTAGAGAGATAGGGAGATGGAAAAGGATAGATACGTGCCTCCCTATGATCGTCCACGCCCAAAAGATCCAGCTGGGCTAGAAGGAAGTCAGATGGACGAAATGCTTGTAAGGATCTACAACAAGGTTGTAGGGTTCGATAATGTGTTGAAGGATTTGAAAAATGACTTCTCCACTTTATCTCAGACGGTAACTTCACACTCAGTTTCTATCAAGCAGCTGGAGACCCAACTAGGCCAAATTGACACTCATTTAAATCCAAGGCAAAATGGAACTTTGCCTAGTGATGACCATCCCAAACCCCAAAAATGATTGTTGAGTTTGAGAAATATGTCATGCCACGGCGTTAAATAAGGTGCTTCTTGGGAGTCCACCGAAGTCTTTTTTTTTATTGGTTTCAAATAACGTGCTTTGTGAGTGTAGGTTGAGAAGATGTTGGAAGATTGAAAAGGGAATCATAGGTGATGAAAAAGCCTAATGGTAATCCATTGAAAGAATTACACGGTCTAAGTCTTGTATGCCTTTTGAGCTTGAAAAGATGGAAAAGTGCACTGTCAAGATAGGCGATCATAACTCCAAAGGGCGATTCTCCGAAGTGCATTAAGCGGACTCCATCGGGTCCGCCGAATTAGCCTTCAGGTTTGGTGTTTGTTCAGGCATGTTTGGTGAGATTAAGCTCCAATTGGTGATTCGCCGAACACGTTCGGTGACGTTAGTCGTGATCGCCAAACGAGCCTCATATAAAAAGGCCAAGGGTCTTTTCAAATTCAAAATTCAATACCTTTGAAATCTGAAAATTTTTACGATTTCTTTCTCTTGCTTCGTGCATTTTGAGTGTTTGTGAGCCTTGTGTGAGTGTCTTGAAGGTGCTAGGAGTGCATTTGCTTGAAGTTTGTGTCAAGACAACCCCAATCCCTCCGTTTCTTGATTATTTCAGCTTTAAGGTTGGTGTTTCGACATCTTGTTATTGTTGTTTTTGAGTTTAGAAAACATATAGGGTGTGGGCTTAAGCCCCTTAACTGGGATTAAGTGTTTTATGGGTTGCTTTGTATTGTTGGAATTCAACTGTGCCCATGTGATTTTAATTGTGAATGCTTGTACAAATGATGAATCATGCTTGTGTTGGTTAAATTGCTGAATTTATTTGTTTATTTTGATGGGTCTGTGCCTTAATTGATGTGAGTGAAGTCTGAGTAGCTCAGTGTTGACCCAATTGCCTAATTTTTCCCAATGATAGACACAGTGACTACTTTTTAAGGGAAAATTGTCAATTAGTGCAATGCTTAGTGATAAATAGGGGAAATATGAGTACCCATGGGTAGAAAAACATCTAGGTGGATTGAAATGTGAGGGGGGGGGGAACTAGTATTTGTTGTGTGTCTTGGTTTCTCTGTCAAAATTTTGCACTGGCCTGAAATTTCTTGTTCGGCGAGCTTGTCTTAGCTCGCCAAGGAAGTTAGGAAAATCACCGAGTAAGACCCAACTCACTTTCTTTGGCATTCGTATGGCCTTGGGTACTGTTCCATTCGGCGGGCTTGTCTTAGCCCACCGAACCCACTTGGCGAATTACCGAGCAGGAGAGGACATCTCCCTTGATGCCTGTTACTTTCCCTTTTGCACTGTCAGTTTCAGCGGACTTGTCTTAGCCCACCGAAACTAACTCGGTGAATAACCAAGTCGACATTGACTTCGCCTTTTGATGTCTGAACCCTGAATAAATTGGCACTTTTCATTTTGTCAAGCTCACCGGAGTTCGCAAAACTTATTTGGCGATTCGCCTTCCCATTAGGCGAGCCTTAAGTGTATTTTTGAAATGTGTTTCAATTGGTGTTCAAATTCAACTAACCTTCACATATACATTGTTTGAAAGTATGCTTTTTAGGAAATGACAAAAACCAAAGGTAAACAAGTGGTTTCTTCCGATATAGAGTCGGATAGAGAGCTCTCTCCTCCTCCTCCACTGAAAAGACATTGGGGAATAACAATATTTGAGACTTCGGAGGCTTCCCGACGTCAACAAACTACCCCTACATGATCATCGACCGAAGAAAGGGTATAGCTAGAAAGGCGATAGTTAGAAAGAGGGCGGAGATCCGATCTAAGTTGGTGCAACCCTCATCCACACAAGCACTAGCTTCCAGAGTCCTGTTGGTGATAACTCTAAGGGCCCTAAATATGCTCAAAGCTGTAGGTGAACATACAATACTTGAGGAGAGACGACTCTTCATAGATGGAGTTGTGGATGACAACCTAGCCATCTGGGACATGATACAATTCCACAAGTTCGAGGGATTCACCCAACCCAGAAATATCTACATCCCTTCCTGGTGAGGGATTTTTATACAGCTTATGCTCAGAGCCCTTCCGAAGAAGAAAAATAGCACAGTATGGAAACCACTCAAAGAAGTGGAGGTGAGAGGTAAAAAGGTTCGGTGTGATACTGGAGCCATAATATAGCACTGAAGATGCCAACATTCAAATCCGAATTATATTCACTCCAAATGCGCCATGATTTGGATTCTCTAAAGGGTTGGCTAGCCCCTTGATCTCTGACTCTTCTCCCTCCTGGGTGGCTAATGTTGCCAGTATCGAGAAGAAATATTTGAATGTCGTATCTCAATATTTGTTTGGATTTATCAGCAGCAACCTGATACCATCCTAGGATGAGTCCATCCTTCGCCATGACAAGGCGGTATTGGTTGGCACCATCATCAATATAGAGTATATATATGTTGGTGCCATTATTACTGATGAAGGCGAGACATGAGCAAACATCACTCCCCTTTCCAGTTATGATCACGTAGTTATCAG
This sequence comes from Solanum etuberosum, assembly GCA_029582245.1. NCBI lineage: Eukaryota > Viridiplantae > Streptophyta > Magnoliopsida > Solanales > Solanaceae > Solanum > Solanum etuberosum. The sequence continues at coordinate 9,770 of JAJONR010001336.1, forward strand.
AGAGGGCAAGTGTCCCTTTTCGGGTTGCCACAGATGTGAGAGTCACACCAACTTCATCTAGTGACATCTGAAGGATCGAGGCAGAGTGTTTGAGAAATGATGCGGCTCGGAGGAATCCGCCACTACGAAACTCTACTCCAGTGGTTGACCTTGCTACTCTGGCATCTAAGATCAACACATCTTCCCCTTCTGTGGAGCAAGAAAGTATTTCCCTGCCTTCCTTTATTACTGGCTCTTTTGTTGCTGCCCCTGTATAACCTGCTGCTGTTACTACTACTGATGTGGGGCCTCCACTTCTCCTGTTTCCTGTCAACCCTTGACCCATGTGTTAATTTATTAGATGGGAAGCCTTGCACGGTCAGCAAATGTGAGTTGTTCGGGTTGAGAAGGACTTGCCCCAACTCATTGACCAGGCTTTTCAGAAGGCCGTAGCACCTGTGATTGAGAGGAGCAAGTGTGAGGGGATGGTAGAGAGATATACTTTGAGTTCTTGATAATTTGAGTGCTAGGATCGAGACTCAGGAGAAGGACGAGGGTAGTTCTAGTGCTTTAGACACCCCGAGGGCCGATGTGGCTACTTTGAGGGCTGAGGTGGTCTAGATACAGTCTATGGACTTCTCCACACTTTGGGGCAAAGTTCCTGTACCAGATGCGCCTGAGATGCCTTGTGTTGTGCCTTCCACTACTATACCTGAGGTTGTTGTGGATGCTGAGAGTAAGAGGGCCAAAGAGGAGTTCACCGAGGAGACTGATAAGAAGGAGATGAGAGATGAGGAGCACGGGATTGCAGAGACACTGACCAAGCTGCATGAGACCGAAGAGGTTATTCTGCAGGCTGCACTGGAGAGATCTCTTCAAAAGACTTCAGAGGTTAGGTCTAGTGGAGTCACTCCAGACTCTACCATACTTCATGTTGCTGATACAGGCACTAATTCCCCAGTTATACCTCCTATGCCACCTCTTATGATCCTATTGCCGGGTATCAATGTCCCTCTTGAGACTTCACCTCCCGAGATTCCAAATGAGAGTATACCACATACATAGCCTGTCAAGGGGACCCTTTCTCTCGGCCTCTTAGTACTTTTATTTATTTTGCATTGAGGACACTGCATTCGATTTTTGGTGGGGTGAGGAAGGGCCATCGTGCCAATTTCCCCTTTTGCTTGTATTTTGTTATTTCTTATTTTGAACAATTGTAGTTTAATATTTATATTAGAGTGCTCTGTTGGGAAATTATGTGTTTCTTTACTTCTATCTCGTTCTCTCTTGATGTTGCAACCCCCTATGAGTTCAAATCGTGAAATGATTGAAGTTTTCATTGATAACAATTTGAGAATCGATTTCGTTCAATATCAATGTCTTGAATAGTACTCATGATGAGCATGATGCACATTGTTGGTGTTGTGAGAGTGAAATTGATGTGGTTACACCTTTGAGCGATCTCTTTGATTTTTTGTTGACTAGCTACGCTTTGATGTGAGCCTTGCAATAAACATAAGAGGTATGCCTTTGATCTTTCCGGGATGTGCTAAATGAGTGTATTTCAAAGTGCCATGTGTGGTGAGCTTTTACTTGAAAGCATGCATGTGGATTACTAGAATTTTTCTTGTTTGTCCAATTGTGTGAATCTTGGTGAATGTGGGACATGATCTTGGGCAAAAATTCAATGAGGGAACTAAATTGTCCATAAAGACTTTTGTGACTCCCTTATGAGGGTGTGAATCTATGTTGGCACCAATTGAGCCTAACTTATTTGTTGACAACCAAAAGAAGCCTCTTGAGCCAAATTATCCTTACCTTCTCACCAAAAATCCTTTTTGAAGCACTGCGATGTTTGAAAAGACAACTTAGACCAAAAGCCTAAGTTGGAGGTGTAGATAGGAAGGATGAATGAAAGCTGAGTGAAGGGAAAAAAGGAAGAAGAAATGCGACTCAAGTCTGAAAGTTTTGCAAAAAGAAGGAGCCGGTCCTTTTAGAAAAATTTCCGTGTTGTATCATCATTGTGATGGACATAGCTTGGAAAAATGAAAAAGAAAAAGAGAAGTGAAGGAAATAAAAGGGGAATTCCAAATAAATTGAGTAACAAGTCAATATTTGAGTTCTCAAATCAAAAAGAAGGAAAAGAAATTGAGAAGAGGTGATGATGATTAATACAATTCTTTGAAAAGGTATAAGTCACCAATATAAATTGACCATGACTTAGTCCTCAGCCCCATTACAAGCCTAAAAGTCCCTTGAGATATTGCATGAACTAGGTTTTGTGATGTATGGAAAATCTGGGCAAACATATGGGACAAAGCTTGCTTATGTTTTTCTTTTTAGAGAGTGAGAGTTGCATTAATTCCTATTACCTTGGTTGATTTGCTTTGTGAGAGAATGGAGTCATTCTTGATGTGAGGGCACTTGAATGCATTTGTTGAAACATGTTGTTGCATTAGAGAAAAAGCTAAAGTTAGATCGACTTTTGTTGAGACTAGCTAGTCATCATTTGAATCTTTTTGATCATGATTTAGGGTAATATTCTATTGAGAGTAGTGTTGCCATGGCGCTTGTATTTTAGCTCTTTTTGAGTACTCTTGTAGACACCCTTATTGAGCTTATTGTGTTCTTGATTTACTTGAGGACAAACAAAAGTTTAAGTTGGGGGTGTTATAAATGGTAGATTTTCACTCATTTAAGATCCATTTAGCTCAATAATTAGTGTCCTCAATGCCTAACTTTTCCTTTTTTCTAATCAAATATTGATGATTTGCAGCTATGAAGGCAATTGAACAAGGCAAAGGCTGAAGTTAGAAAGAATGGACAAAAATACCAAAAGAAGTGTAAAGTGAACATTTTTGATCGCCTAACATGAAGGGCGGATCACGAACTGTGCACGACCTCGCCAAAATTGACAGTGCATAGCACTTGTGTCTACAAAAGAAGGTCGGCGAACTCCAGCCGAAAAGGTGATGCGCCGAATTAGAACGGCGGTCCTGATGCATATCTCCCAAAGTGACAGTGTGCAAGGCAAATATTTAATGCTCGAATAATGAACTAAGGTGGTATTTGACAATTCGCCGCATGTGAAAGGCTAACTCGATCGAGTTCTCCAACTGAGGTTCAAATACCTAAAGCCTAAAGCATCACAAGGAGAGCTAAGAAGTGAAGGGCGATTTGTTGAGCTCGACTAATGTCTTTAAGTTGGTTACCAAGTGGATTTTGCGCCAAATTTTGGGAAATTATAAATATCCAAAGGATACAATATTTAGAGAGTTCAACTCCCGAATTCAAGTGAAAGAGTTTTGAGTTAGAGTTTTAGAATACTTTACTTTTGAAAGAACACTTTTTCTAGCTTTCTTGGGGTTTAACAATTTGAGACTTGAATTTGATAAATCTAAGTTAAATTTAAAGTGGGTTTACTCTTAATTACTTGATTTCAAGTTGCCCATGACTGCTTTCATGGAAGGTATATTTTCTTCACCTTTTGGCTAAAACCCCAAGATCTAGGGGTGCTCTAATGGAGTTGGGTGTTGATTTAATGTAGTGGGTATTATGCTATACTCTATTTTGTTGCTGCTTGTAGCACCCAAACACACAAGCAAGAGTACGCGGTTGTGCAAGTATTAAAGTAGCTCTTTATAAGAGTCGGGTATTTTACCTACAGGGAATTAAAACTAGATCGTATTCAATTGTTCAAATAATTAGAGTTTAGAGAAAGTGTTATCAACAAGAGTGATATATAGTTGTAAATGATTAATTATCTAAATACTGAGTTAAATTACTACGATTCAATTTCAATATGATTTTGAACAATGACTTAGGAAATTCCAAAGTTGTAGCCTGCTATGGATTCATGCAAATTATCTTCTTTAATGGATGTCAATCGATTATCGAATCACTGATTACAGGGTTAGATGTATGATCATGGTCTCCTGACCTCTAACGGCCTACGGTAATTAGCTGCCTAACTAAATCGTTGAGTGGGAATAGATTGAACCAATTACTGAGCATTATGTTTTCATCTTGTCTATTAACCAAACAAGGTTTCTAGGTATATCCATATCCTAGATACAAATCAACCCTAACCCTAGAGAAGATCATGCTCCTTTTGCCCCACGTTCTATTCTCTTATTCCTTTCGCGAGTTCAATTCGGATAATACATTTATTTCACTGATGGTCAGTCATGAAATACTAAATTAAGAACGAAAGATAGATTCATATGATAACCAAAATTAATCCTTCAAAGTCAATGAAATAGAATCATCCTATAGCCACAACCCTAGAACTAGGAATTTAGCTACTCATAGTACGATTCTCAATCTTGAAATAATCAATAAACATAAGAGAGATCGAATTAAGTAAAAATAGGAATGAACCCTACGAATAGATGAAATCTCTCCCAAAGTTATCATTCTTCAAACCCAAAAAAAGAATTATTCATTCAATAAAATCCGAGTCTCTTTATAATTTAGAAAAATTGGCAAAAAATTTGGACACATGTCCGCGACGCGCAATAGGCCTGGTATTTTCAGCTTCAGTAAAACACCTCATCTCCGCAACGTGGAGAGGATACAAAGTTTTCTGCCTCGATATCATCTTCCGTAAAAAAAATTAATTCCTTATCCGCGATATGCTTCTGCGATTTCTTCACTTTTGAACTTCCTTTTTCTCCTCTTAGTTTTTATCCTTCGCGCTTTAGCGATTAGATCCATTCTTCATTCTCGTGCTTCCATTTCCTTGTACCTTTTTTTCCTTCTTTGAAAACCTACAATCATTAATCATATTCGTTAATCAAAATGAAATATATGACTCAAATACTACCCAACCACCAGAATTTGTCCTAAAACTTAGCTAAAGTAAGGGTGTAATTTGGGTCCTAGGCATATAAATACGCCCAAGATCACCACCCCACATTGAACTTTGTTCGTCCTCGAACAATTCACCATTCAAAACCTACACCTAGACTCACTACACTAGCATTTGTGTTTCCGCTACTTACTTTCCGGGATCCTTTGTCACGTCAACACAAACATGTTTTCATTCACATTTGGCCTTGGCCATTATATAGACACCATATAACTTCAAGATTTGACTCAACAACTTTTAGCAACTGAAACATTGAAACTTCATGCTAGCCATCATATGTCACCTATTTTTCATCAAACAAGTGCTCTTCTCACAAAGACAGTATTCCACAAAATCACTCAAAAGATTTAGTATCACGTATGGACTTTCATCAAGAATCAAACCTCACACTCACAAATAATTTTACATGTATGCTCAAAGAACCATATGCTTTCCTATTATGTATATCTCCACTAATTAAGCATGCTATGCAAAGAATCAAGCAAGATTTTCACGGGTTGTAATTTAGGCTAGTGGACGGGTAGGAAAATTATATAGTAGTGACTTACACTTTCCTATGCAGTTTGTACATTTTGGACTTCATTACCTCTTTATTTTCTTTTTCTTCATTTTCAACCCTCTTTGAAAATCCTATCACAAGCAACTCACATCATCTCATGAATTTCCCCTAATTCGTTATTTCGTAACCAATCACTTTTTTTATAGGGGCTCATTCTTTCAATGAGGGCGTTTTCATCACCTTGAACTATTGCTAGTCCTCTTTTTCCACTCACCCTGTCTATTGACTTTTAATTCTACCAATTCCACTCAGTCCATGCTATAGTGCTTAGGTAAGTAGGGTGCAAACAACTTAGGGATTCAATAAAATTGTTCAAGTAAAGATGCGGCGGGCTACTAGTGATACTCTATATGATAAGGCTAAAATTTCTGAACATACCAAATGAGGCCTATTATCATTTCCTAAACAAAGAAACACTTCAATTTCGCTTCAATAACATGCTGGGCAAGTTCTAGACTAAGATGCAATACATGTAATACACAATGTCTCACCACACATGGCACATGTTCAATTCAAGTAGGCTCTATCATCAGGCATCACACTCAGTTCAAGTAAAAGTTAAAATTAAGCTAAGTTGCAATATTTAGAATTAAATATAAGAATTCATATATATATATATTTATTTTTTCCACATGCTTTCATACATGATTTCCTTTCATAATTATAGCTTCAGCACAAACACGACACCTAAGATTCAATGACAAAAACTACTCTTAAGACGGTCGTCATCCATCTATCATAGGGCAATGTAACTCAACTACGAGGACTGACTCAATCCTAAGAAGAAAAATATTTTTGTATTTTGTACGATTCAAAGGGACTATCCTTGGACAAAGAACCAAAAACACCATCTAAGGAACCCACAATAAAAATAAAGTAAACTATTGTTCAAACTAATATATACATCAGAGAGAATTCACACCCCACCTTACACTGTAAAAATCAAGCACTGTCCCTGATAATGCTCAACTACACTTCATCCAATTCTAAGTGTATGCGATTAAAATCTAGTATAAACCCAACGAAGAGTTAGGGTCAATCCCACAGGGAGTGATATGGTAGAGAATTCAATTACAAAGTAAAATACGTGTTCTAGTCGATTGTAGGAATATAATTTATCGAAACAATTAAAATAAGTTGCAGGAGTTGACAACTAGTGTCAAATGGGGGGATTAGATTTGTCAATTAACAACTACGAAAACAGGGGAGTATTCAAGTAGAGAGGGATCCTTGAAGATGTGATCGATTAAAAGCCAATTTCGTTGTACGGGTGATTATTAATTACTGAAAACAGTTGAATCTTAGTGGGTAGGCTAGACTTTAGATGTGATAGCAATCTCTCGATCAACTATCACGATTCAAGCGAGTTCTCTTGAACCTCGACAAGCATAACAATTATGAACAACCGAAAACCTCAATTAATCTACTCTCTCGAGCTAGATTGGTAGGATCAAATTTAAGACTCACTTTCTCAAGATGAATCCACAATAACCCAATCACTACAATCATCAATTGATAACTTTAATTCTAAAACCCCTTTCTCAAGCAAGCATAAAATACTAGGCTAGAAATGTATTTGCAACTACAATTCATGAATTAAAACTCAGTTATCAATCGAACCCACTTCAAATCAATAATTAAATCAGTAATTACTAACACCCATAAGATAATTGAGACAATTAATCACATAACCCAAGAATGGGAGTTTTAGATATACATTATAAAGAGCAGGAAAATATTACCAACTATGTTCTCCATCAGTTGGGTAACAAATTGCAAGTCTTCACAATGTTTGAAATCAACTAAAAATCAAAATCAAACTTAAAATTCTACTCAAAAACTCCAACAACAGTGTTTGGGATAAAAAAATCAATGTAAGAACTCTCAAACACTCAGAACATTCGCTCAAAATTTCGGAACTTCTTTTTCTTCTTTTAAAATTTGAATTTATACTCTTCCAGATTTTCAGCTTTAAGATTGATCGGCGGAGTAAGTTGAGCATCGTCGACCAAGTCGGTGATGCGCCAAATGCCCTCTTCCATCGCCTTCTTGCCTTTGCTCTTCACCATTCAAATTCTGTAACTTTAGGCGATCAGAATCCTTATCTCTGATCCATTCGGTGGTTCGCTGAGGTGAAATTTCCATCGCCGAGTTAGCTATTCCCCAGGGCTGGCACGCTGTAACTTTTGGCGAGCTGAAGTACCACTCGGCGAGTCACCGAGTGGTCTTGGCGATCATCAGCTTTTCTTATCTTCAGCTTTTCCGCTCCGTTTTGCCTGGTAATGTCCTTGCCTTGATCTTTTTCCTTCATACCTGTAAATTAGCACTTAAACATTAGTTTAGAGCATAAGATAGGCATTTAGGACACTAAAACTATGAATATTAAGCCCTAAATGAGTCGAAATCTCAGACTCATCAGTCCCCAGTGCTACAAAACATCAAAATATCAAGTATAGAGATAAGGTGAATCACTCCTTGATCAATCCTCCATGGTGTCTCCGCCCTCGGCCTCGTCTATAGCCTGCAGTGGGTCTACATCCTCCATGTTGGGGTCAGTGTCAACATCGGAGCCAGTCTGCAACCTGTATTCATCTGTGGGGACATCATCATCCACGGGGTCAAAGAAGTAGGCCCGATGCCTAACACTGCCTTGGCATACGCATTTAGAGGATACCTATGTGCCACCTCGCTCAGTTGCTCTGCAGTGGAAGCCCGAATTCCATTCCTATACCTCAACATCTCTAACCCATATATGTGGGCCATGATCAGCTCATCGCATCGGTGGCACTCTACAGTGGTGAGTGGTGGACCAAACTCATTATCAAGCCCTTTTGTCTTAGTCATGTCCATTGGTGCCGAAAATACGGTGCCATATAATCTAAGATTTCCTCTTGTACATCTGCAGAACGACACAGACGGGTGATAAGGCCCCCTAAAGCATACTTGCACCCTTTATAAACATGGGCTTTCCTCATAGAACACTTCAAGATTGCTCCAATGTTGAGTTCATTGTTGGTCATCAATGCATACACTAATCACATACTATCATGAATGATGTCTATATACTGCAACCTAGGAATCAAGAAATTCATAACTATATTTAACCAAACCCGAGCCTCCTTGATCATGTCCGCATATGGAAGAGATTGGTGAAACCTCTTCGAGTTGTGCTTGGTCCACCGAACCATTGACCGAGGCCTATTGAGAGTGTGTCTAATGGCTTGGTACGGTTGGCGGATGTTCAATCCGGTCAGTACCAAGAGGTTAGTGTCAGCAGCAGTGCCAACTATATCATTAATATTGTTTGAGTGAGGGTCACATCAACTCCCCGCACCTTCACAAAGTGTGACGTTGACTCCATCACCCAGTTGGCATAAAACTCCCGAACCACGTGCAAGTTGCACTTTGTAGGCTCGGCAAAAATAAACTCCATGTGGAGTTCCTGGATACGCCTCATAATCCGGGGAAAGTCTCTAGCTAGACTATCCCTCTCAATATACACATCAGAAAAGTAACGCGCTTCCGTGTGCTTTTTCCACCATACGTCGCCCTTAATCCGGTCAGTACCAAGGAGTTAGTGTTAGCCGCAGTTCCAGCTATATCATTTAAGACTGTTGGAGTAAGGGTCACATCAACTCCCCGCACCTTCACAAAGTGCGACCTCAACTCCATCACCCAGTTTGCATAAAACTCATGAACCACGTGCAAGTTGCACTCTATAGGCTCGGCAAAAATAAACTCCAAGTGGAGTTCCTGGATACGCCTCATAATCTGGGGAAAGTCTCTAGCTAGACTATCCCTCTCAATACACGCATCAGAAAAGTAACGCGCTTCCGTGTGCTTTTTCCACCATACATTGCCCTCTTTAGCCACTACCTTTAGACCAAACCGACCTGTTTGCCTACGCGGGACACATAGTGCGGGAGGAACATTCCTCCTACTACGCACTCTCTTCCACTAGCTGGAGGACGCTACTTCTTTTTCGAGGCGTTGAGTACCTGACATGATCACATGCATAGGGCACAAACATCATACAAAACCAATTCAGCCCACATAAGTTCACAGAATAACCAAGAATCAAGAAGCATGGGTGGTGAGAGGACCACCCTACACTTACTCGTGTGTAATACTCACGCTAAACCATAAGGTACTCAGACTTCCCTAATATTAACAGTAGTACAAGGTGATTAACACCCTTCTTTCCTATTCGACACTTCAAGTTGATACCCAAACATTGCTATCACTACAATCAACACACCAAATACCTCTCACGCAACATATTAGAATGATACAACACTCACCCATACCACATGTTCGATCATGCACACAACCAATTTCACCTCGTGACAGATGCAAAACACAATCTCAACCCCACACTTAGGGAACTACCCTGCGCCACCCATAGCACATGTAATTCCAACCCACATAGTGTTCCCACTCAAAAATTCAGAACCACTTTATTGTTATCACCCCATAACAATTCGAGTACCATCATCACCCAGCTAAACAAAGCGTAAAGAACTAAGATAACATACCTTTATCGTATAATGCATAAATAATTTGAAGTAGGAAAGGCACGAACTCAACTCCACATTACGGACTGGCCACTTTCGATCGTAATAGAGAAAGGGGTCCAGTGAAGTTGAGCGAAATTAGGGAGAGTGAATGAAGATTTAGGGTGAAATTGTGAGGTTGAGGGGAATGAATTGGGAATTTGAGTTAATTTAGGGGTTAAAAAAGGGACTGTGTCGGTTTTCTTAAATGGTAGACGGGTAAAACCCATCTGATTTAATGAAAATAAAAAAATAACTTACCTTGTCCATGATGCGCTCCTATTACATAGTCCACTGTTTACGCTTGGAAATTAGTTCCAGTGAAATTAAATTTAAGGTCTAACTCCACGACGCGGCTTCCATACAGAGCTCCGTTATCTTTAATGAAAAATTGAATTTCCATCAAAATCAAAATTTGCACCTGCCTCCGCGACGTGCTCTTTTTATGGAGTCTTCTAGTTTGCGCTGGAAATTTATTCCCAGTGAAATTAAAATTTAGAATCTTCTCCGTGACACAGCTCCAATACGGGGCCCTATTCCCTGCACATTTAAAAAACAACCCCCATTAACACAAACCCGATGGGTTGCCTCCCATCCAACGCCTTAGTTTTGGTCATGGAACGACTCATCTTTTTGTATTATATATATATATATATCCCCCATTAACACAAACCCGATGGGTGGCCTCCCATCCAACGCCTTAGTTTTGGTCATGGAACGACTCATCTTTTTGTATTATATATATATATATCCTAGCTATTACAATGAATAAAAACAAATGAACCATGTCCTACGAATGAAAATAATGAAAAGGAAAGCAAAACTCCTATCTAATACATGTGGTAATGGGTTACCTCTCGTGCAGCGCCTTGTTTAACATTGCGGCTCGACCCAACTCATAAATCACTCGTTGCTCAACTCGAGTATTTCTTGCTCGCGATCCATATCATTTCCGAAGTAGTGCTTGAATCTTTGTCCATTCACTAGTAACGTGGAACTCTTGTCCTTATTTTTTAGCTCCACCGCCCCATATTGAGTCATTCTTACCACTTCAAATGGTCCGCTCCACTTTGATCGAACTTCAATCTTAAATTAAACAACAACACCAATTAGCCAAGCCTAAAGGTATGTGGTACAATGTGCTTATCATTCCACTTATTAGTCTTCTCTTTATATAACTTGGCATTTTAATAAGCGTAGAGTCTAAATTTCTCCAGCTCATGCAATTGAACAATTCTTTCTTGCCGGCCAATTCAGGATCAAGATTCAATTTCTTTATAGCCCAATATGCTCGGTGTTCCATTTTCGCTGGGAGATTACATGCTTTTCCAAATACCATGCAATAGGGAGCAGCCCCTATTGGTGTCTTATATGCTATTCTATAGGCCCACAATGCATCATCTAACTTTTCAGCCCAATCCTTTCATTGTGCATTCACAGTATTTTATAAGATTTTCTTCGCCTCTCGATTGGACACCTCTACTTGATCACTAGTCTGAGGATGATAGGTTGTAGCTACCTTATGTCGCACTCTATACTTAGCCAATAAATTTTGCACTGAATAATTTTATGAAGTGTTTATCATGGCTCTTGGAGTTCCGAACATGGTGAATATGTGTTTCTTGATGAACTTCACCACAACCTTCACATCATTAGTAGGCAAAGCAACAACCTCAACCCACTTAGACATATCATCCTCTGCCACCAGAATGTATCGATTCCCATTGAAGGTAGGAAAAAGGCCCATGAAGTCTATCCCCCATACGTCGAATATCTCAACCTCCAGAATGTTGCTCAATGGCATCTCATGTCGTCTTGAAATGGTTCCCATTCTCTGACACTGATCACAACCTTTCACAAAAAGTGCAACATCTTTAAACAAAGTTGGTAAAAAAAACCCAAATGCAATACCTTATGTGTTGTACATTCTCCTCCATGGTGACCTCTATATGGTAAAGAGTGACAACTCTCCAACATTTGGTGTGCCTCAATTTCAGCTATACATCTTTTCACTACTTGGTCTGGTCCCTGCTTGAATAAGAATGGCTCATTCCATATATAAAATCTTTCATCATGGCTCAGCTTTTGCTTTTGGTGCATAGATGTGGGAACAATCCACTTACCAGAAGATTCACAATATCAGCATACCATGGTACTTGAGCAATGTCTAAAGCTAACAATTTCTCATCAGGAAACTCTTCACAAATCTGTCCTTCATTCTTCATATACGATGAATCCTCCAATCTAGACAAGTGGTCTACAATTTGATTCTCCAAACCCTTCCTATCCTTGATTTCCAAATCAAAATCTTGGAGTAGCAAGATCCATCTGATCAGCCTAGGATTTGCATCCTTCTTGTTAAATGAGTACTTGATAGAAGCATGGTCAGTGTAAACATAACCTTAGTACCTACCAAGTAAGATCTGAACTTGTCGAAGGCAAATACTAGAGCAAGCATCACTTTCTCTGTGACTGTGTAATTTGACTGTGCTGCGTCAAGAGTCTTGCTGGCATAGTAAATAGAGTGAAACTCCTTCTCTTTTATCTGGCCCAACACTGCACCTACTTCTATATCACTAGCATCACACATAAGATCAAAAGGTAGCTCTCAATTAGGAGCAATTAAAATAGGCGCTTCTATCAAATTCTTCTTTAGCAACTCAAAGGCCTTCAAACAACTTTCATTGAACACAAATTTCACCTCTTTCTCCAACACACTGCACATAAGTCTTGCAGTCTTGGAGAAATCTTTGATGAACCTCCTATAAAACCCAGCATGCCCCAAGAAACTTCTGAATCCTTTCACCGAGATAGGAGGTGGCAACTTTTAAATTACCTCTACCTTGGCTCTATCAACTTCCAACCCGCTTCTAGAGATCTTATGACCCAACACAATGCATTCTCGAACTAGGAAATGACACTTTTCCCAATTCAATACAAGATTTGTTTCCTCACATCGAGCAAGAACCCTGTTAAGATTACACAAACATAGCTCAAAAGACTCACCGAATACCGATAAGTCATCCATGAACACTTCCACAAAATCCTCCACCATATCGTAAAATATTGACATCATACATCTCTGAAATGTGGCTTGTGCATTACAAAGTCCAAAGGCCATATTCTTAAAAGCATATGTGCCATATGGACAAGTGAAGGCTGTCTTCTCTTATTCCTCTATTGAAATCACAATCTGATTATACCCCGAGTAACCATCCAAAAGCAATAATACTCCTGCCGTGCTAGCCTATCTAACATCTGATCAATGAAGGGAACTGGGTAATGATATTTTCAGGTGGCCTCATTCAGCTTGCGATAATCCATGCAAATACGCCACCCAATAACCGTCCTTTTAGGGATTAGTTCATTCTTATCATTAGTCACCACAGTCATACCCCCTTTCTTGGCACACATTGCACAAGACTTACCCATTTGCTGTCAGATATGGCGTACACTATCCCTGCATCTAACAACTTGATAATTTCCTTCCTCACTACCTCTTTCATAACTGGGTTTAGTCAGCATTGGTGTTTTGCACTAGGCTTGTGGCCTTCCTCCATGTATATCTTGTGCATGCACAATGCTGGACTGATCCCATGAATGTCGTACATCTTCCAACCAATTTCTGCCTTGCTCCTTTTCAAAATTTTCAAAGCTGCTTCAACCTGTAACTTAGAAAAATCTGCAGAAAGAATTACATGTAAGGTCTTATCATCTCCCAGAAATGCATAACTCAAATGGAAGAGTAGTGTCTTCAATTCGAGCTTGGGTGCTTCCTCAATTAATGGCTTAGGTGGTGCTAACACCCTATTCAAAGGCTCCCAGTTATCTTTTGAAAGCCTCAAGCTAGACACCTCTAAAAACTACACCATTTCCTGTGCTTCAGCGTCACCATAGATATCATGGACCATCAACACTCGCTCTTGTGGATCTCTGGATGCGATGTAATGAGCTTCTACTTCAAGATCTATCACTGTTATGGTTGACAACTCTTCATACGCAGTCGGCAATTTCAGAGCTTTATACACATCGAACACTTCAACTTTGTCATGAGATCTTATAGTCAATTGACCAACTATTACATCTATCATAGCGCGCGTAATGGCCAAAAAGGGTCTCCCAAGAATGAAAGGCACCTCAGGATCCAGTTCAAAATTTAGCACAACAAAATCAACAGGGAATATCAACGATCCCACTTGGACCAAGACATCCTCCACAACACCTTCCGGCCTAGCTACTGAATGGTCTGCCAACTGTAAGATAATGGTAGTGGGTTTAGGACTACCCAACCCCAATTTATTGCTTAGAGAAATTGTCATCAGATTAATATTCGCTCCTAGATCACACAACCCTCGGGTATGAATGCTTTTCCCTATGGTTATTTAAACAGTAAAACTATCCAAATCTTTGAGTTTGGTGGGTAGCTTATTTTGAATCCTGGAGCTTCACTCTTCAGTGAGTGCCACAGTTTCATACTCTATTAATATCCTCTTGTTTTCTACAATCTCCTTCACATATTTGGCATACCTTGGTATTCCTTGCAAAACATCAACAAGAGGCAAATTAATGTGAACTTGTTTTAAGAGAGAGAAACTTATCGAAACATTCATCTTCATTTTGTTTTTTAAACTTTTAAGGAAATGGCGGAGGTGGTTTCACTATTGGTTGCACTGTTTCCTCATGTGTACCATGTCCACTCTCTTCTTTGGAGCCAATTCCTCCAATTGCAACCCACTACGAGTACCAACCGCATTTACTTGCCTCGGATTAGGATCAATATTACCAGGCAAATCTCCTTGAGGGTGTGAGTTATGAGCACTAGCAAATTGCTCAAACTGCTTCTCTAGATTTTGAGTTGCCAGTTGGTTATTTCTCAATTCCATAACTATTTTCTCCATGTTCACATTTTCTTTAGCCTGATCGGCCATGATTTTCTTCAACATATCCTTAGTGCTCATGTTTCCTTGATGGTTGTTTGATTATCTTACTGACCCTATTGTTGGTAACCTTGCACATTACCTTGAGGTCTATATTGATTTTGGCCCTGTGCCTAATTTTGATTTCCTCCTAAAGAGAAATTGGGATGGTTCCATGAACTTGGATTATATGTATTGCCATAGTTTTGATGCCCCCTCCTCGATGTGCATTACCTACAAGGTTGACTGAATTCGGGTTCGCTCCATAGTTATCTATAGTGTGATCACCACTTCCACATATATCACACCATGTTTGTGGATGTTGTACCACATTTATCTATGCCTGCTATTGTCCCATTGATAGATTACTGAAATGAGTGTTCATCATGTTCTGCATTGCAACAATTTGGGCAGTCAAAGATGTAACTGCATCCATCTCTAGCATCCCAGTAGCCTTTTGCACCATAGGTTTAGCTCCTCTTCCATTCCACTCGGGGTTACCTTGTGAGATTTTGTTCAGCAGAGTGAACAATTCAGCATAAGTATTCTCCAAAGCTTGTCCTCCTACAGTTAAATCAAGTAAAATTTTGGTGTTTGGTTCCAAACCCTCAATGAAGGTATGGAACAACACCTCATTAGCTTGATGATGGCGCAGACAACTTAATAACATTGATTTAAACATGTCCCAACCTAGAACACGTTTTCCTCTCCTTTTTGCTGGAAACTAGTATCTCACTCCTCAGCTTGGCTATTTTCTTAGATGAAAAAAATCGTATAAATTTTTTTCAAGCAAGATCATCCCATGACGTGACAGAGTTCGCTGACTCAGAATTAAACCACCATTTTACTTCTCCTAATAGAGAGAAGATGAAGAGTGTGAGTCTCACATAATCCGGGTCACTCCAATTGGAGTGTATGTATAACTGATTTCCAAGAAGTTCTGTATGTGCACTTATGGGTCCTCATGAGACAATCCGGTAACTGCCCATTAGAGTGCAATAGTTGCACTATACTCTGCTTCAATTCAAACCTACCACAAACTGCTGGTTTTGAATACAAGAAGTGACATTGGTTATGCGTGGGATTGCCACGTCTGTCACTTTCATCTCTACTATCACTACATGTGTGGCTTGTTTAACCTCTACTACTAGTGTTACGAGATCACTCCCAACTTGGGGAACAAGGTAAGTTAGTCATACTTGACTTCTATGGTAATGAGCGAATATTTTCGGTTCAACGAGTGGCTCTACCAGTTCCCGTTTGTATCCTAGCCTGAAGTTCAACACAACCTGCAGTAATAATAGCTAAGATAAACCTGTCAAATCTTTGAACAAAAAACTCTAGAAATTAGATAAATCAAATGCTCCCTAATTCTAAAGTCCCCGACAGCGGCGCCAAAAACTTGTTGCTCCCAAACACACACGCAAGTATACGTGGCCGTGCAAGTATTAAAGTAGCTCTTTTTAAGAGCTGGTATCGTATCCACATGGACTTAAAATTAGATCGTATTCCATCCTTCAAATAATTATAGTTTAGAGCAAGTGTTATCAAGAAGAGTGCTATATATTTCTAAATGATTAATTATCTAAATACTGAGTTAAACTACTACAATTCAATTTCAATTGGATTTTAAACAATGACTTGGGAAATTCCAGGGCTGCAGCCTGCTATGGATTCATGAAAATTATCTTCTTTAATAGATGTCAATCGATTATTGAATCACTGATTACATGGTTAAATGTATGATTATGGTCTCCCGACCTCTAACCACCTATGGTAATTGGAAGCCTAACTACATCGTTAAGCGGGGATAGACTGAACCAATTAACGAGCATTATGTTTTCATCCTGTGTATTAACCAAGCAAGGTTTATAGGTATATCCATATTCTAGATACAAATCAACCCTAAACCTAGAGAAGATCATGCTCCTTTTGCCCCACGTTCTATCCTTTTATTTCTCTCCCGAGTTTAATTCAGACAATACATTTATTTCAACGGTGGCCAGTCACAAAATACTAAATTAAGAACAAAAGAGAGATTCATATGATAACCAATATTAATACATCAAAGTCAATAAAATACAATTATCCTGTAGCCACATCCCTAGAACTAGGAAATTTAGCTACTCATAGTACGATTCTCAATCTTGAAATAATCAATAAACATAAGACATATCAAATTAAGTAAAGAATAGGAATGAACCCTACAAATCGATGAAATCTCTCCAAAAGACATCGTTCTTTAAAACCCAGAAAAATAATAATTACTTTAATAAAATTTGAGTCTATTTATAATTTATAAAAATCGGCAAAGAATTTGGACACAGGTCTGCGACGCACAATAGGCATGTTATTTTCAGCTTCAGTAAAACATCTCTTCTCTGAGATACAGAGAGGATATGGAGTCTTCTACCTCGATATCATCTTGTGGACAAAATAATTAATCCCCTATCTGCGTTGCGGAGAGGTTATGCTTATGTGATCTCTTCACTTTTGAACTTTTTTTTCTCCTCTTAGTCTTTATCATTTGCGCTTTAGTGATCAAATCCATTCCTCATTCTCGTGCTTCCATTTCCTTGTTCCTTTTCTTCTTCTTTGACAACCTACAATCATTGATCATACTGGTTAATCAAAATGAAATATCTGACTCAAATACTACACAAACACTAGAATTTGTCCTTAAACTTAGCTAAATTAAGGGTTTAATTTGGCTCTTAGGCATATAAATACGCCCAAGATCAATGTACATGCATGATTTTGGTCTAATTACTATGAGGTTAACTTAAGAGTTAAGGTTGCAAACTTAATTCCTACTCCCGATCTCCGGATGATGCTCGAAAGAGATTAATCAGAGTGGGTAATTAGTTCTATACTAGCAATTTAGGTTTGATGTCTATGGCTTGCTTGAAAGAGAGGTTATGGGTCGGATCTATTTGCCCTATTCTTGAAAGAGAGGATAGAGTAAGGTATTGGATTGTTTAGGATTGACATTTAGATGAGACCGAAAGGAGATTCTAGGCATAGATGCTTTGAGATAGAAAGATGATTAGTATCATTGAAGATGACTTAGAATATTCATGTATGTACATCACTATAGAGCAGCACAATCACCCCTATGTGACATTGATATCCAATCCCCGCACCCCTAGATTTCTTGTTAACTCTTGATTTTGTTCGAATTTTAGTTTAATTGAGATAATTAATAAGAAAAGCTTTATATTAAGTTGGTGGTACCATCCACCCTATTGTTCTTACTATTCCAAATGAGATAATTTAAAGTCCATATCTCTCGATAAAGAATTCTCTACGATATACCATTCTCTGTGGGATTTGACCCCGACTCTTTGTCGAGGTTTTTACCAACTACGATCGCTCACTCTTTTAATTGGTTTTGGAGGGTGATTTGAGTATCATCAGTGTTATTGGTGGAGCTGCATGTGGAGTGGGAGAATTCAGCCTACGCATGGGACAATTGCTGGACTAGTGGTCAAGCCCCCTCACACTTAAAGCAACCCAAAGCTGATCGACTTTTAGAAGAATGACCGCAACGGCCTCAAACACAAAACTGGGACCCATGACTCTGACTAAAGCCTACCTCACTCCAATTATACAGGTCACCCTCTAAAACCTGTAATGAGGCATAAACTGGGCGACTGGACTAGCACTACTGAAACCGTGGCCTAGGCCAATCATAGAAGTCTCTCTACCTGGAATGAGACCTGTTATAGTTGCCCCCATGTCTAGCTCTCTTTTTGTTGCTGCCCCCTTAGACCTCACAATGGAGACTGATCTTGGGCATATTTATATGCCCAATTACTACAAATTACCGGTATTTAACTTGAGTTTTAAGAACATTCACTATTCTAATTGATATGTTTTGATTTAGAATTGCGATGATTGCACACTAACATACATGATTAGCTATTTTCAGGGTTCCTAAGAGATTTAAGAACATAATGGGAGCAAAGAAAGCATGGACAACAAAATCACATGAGAAGAAGCCTGGCGTAGCACCCCAGCACACCAGGCGCGATGGTGGCGCAAGGCGCTAACCCAAGATCGATTGGGACTTGTTTTTGCCACACTGGTGGCACAGGGAGCCAACCTTGTGTCACTTGGAGGCCATTCTAGGCGCAAACCACGTGCACTACCCCAACTCCCGTCCGACTTTCCAGGTGAAGTTTAGTTGAATTAGGATTCCTACTTGGGTTAGAATTAGAAATTATTTTCCTAAAATCTATAAATAAGACCCTAGGGCTATTTTTGTTGGGTTCGACTTCTTTTTGGTATGTAAGATCAAGGATAAACAATTAGTCTTAGGTTTCGATTCTCTACTCTTTATTTAATTTCAAATTGTATGAAAACAATTGTCTTTGATTCGTTGAATATTATGAGTGGCTAAAATCCTTTGTTGTGGGGCTGTAGCTATGTGTAATTGTTGAAAATCGATTGTTTTTGAATTAATGTTGGTTATCGCTTAAATTACTTTTGTATTCTTGTATTAGTATTTCATGATTGACCACCATAGAAATAAACATATTGTCTATTCTTGAACTCGGGAAACGAAGAGGTAGATAAATCAAATAATACAAAGAGATCGATCTCTCTTGCATATCACTTATTCAGATTCGTGTTCAAGATTGACACCCGAACGAACACCGAGTTGGTTACGAAATAAGATGAAATATAAATGCTCGCCAATTAAGTCTGTCTATCCCCACTCAACGATGTAGTTAGACAGTCAATTGGAGTAGGCGATTAGAGGTCAGGAGATCATGATAAAAAATTAACCATGTAATCAGTAATTTGATAACCTTAGTTAATTCATTACATGAGATGCGATACATGAACCCCTATGCATGTTGCAGCCCTAGAATTGTCCCTTAATTGTTCAAATCATCAAAATTGAAGTCGTCATTGTTAGTTACTTTAAATAATTTAATTGTTCGCATTAGTAGTAAAAAAATCACAATCTCTTGAAAATAACTTTCTTTAAATTGTGGAATAAATATAGTTAATATAAATTGATCATAAGTCCCTTGGGTTCGACAACTCGGTTCTAATATGAACTATATTGCTTGCGCGACCACATACACTTGCGTGTGTAATTGGAAGAAACAAGTTTTTGGCACCACTGTCGGGGACTTTACAATTAATTTATATCTAATTATTTTAAGTCTACTACTTGATTATTCAAGTGTTAATAACTCGACCTTAGTTGTTCTGTATTGCAGGCAGTTAGAGCTAAATTCTGTCTCGAAAATGAGATCTTGTGGAACCAGACGACAAACCTGAAAGACTCTTCGTCAATGAAG
Source organism: Solanum etuberosum (assembly GCA_029582245.1). Classification (NCBI taxonomy): domain Eukaryota; kingdom Viridiplantae; phylum Streptophyta; class Magnoliopsida; order Solanales; family Solanaceae; genus Solanum; species Solanum etuberosum. Next base: position 29,962 of record JAJONR010001336.1, read on the forward strand.
AAAGTTGGTGGGACTAGGATAACATTAGGAATTTGGACTATCTAGGGGTGCGTGGATTGGAAATCAATGTCACATAGGGGTAATTGTGCTGCTCTATAGTGATGAACATTCATGAATAGTCTAAGTCATCTTTATTGATGCTAATCATCTTTGAATCTCAAAGCATCTATGCATAGAATTTCCTTTCGGTCTCATCTAATTGCCAATCTAAAAAAACCCAATGCCTTACTCTATTCTCTCTTTCAATGTAGAAATATGGCAAATAGATCTGACCCATAACCTCTATTTTCAAGCAAGTTACAGACATCAAACCTAAATTGTTAGTATTGGATTAATTACCCACTCCAATCAATCTCTTTCGAGCATCGACCGGAGATCGGAAGTAGAAATTAAGTTTGCAACCTTAACCCATAAATTAACCCCATTATAATTAGACCAAATTGAACAACAGTAAAACACAACATATCACAATATCCACTACATTAAGTCAATACCCAATCCCATAATTGCACCCCTAGATCTTGGGGTTTTAGCCACCAATCACAAAAAAGTAAAGAGATTATACCTTCCATGAAAGCATCCATGGATAACATGAAATTGATCAATTACAAGTAAACCCCATTTGATTCAACTTCAATTTGTCGATTTCAAGCACAAAATTTGAAAACCCCCAAAAGTTAGAAAGTGTCCTTCACAAAGGTAAAATGTTCTCTTACTAAAAATTCAAAGTATTTTTCCTATTCATATTCCTAATCCACTCGATATCTACTTTCTCTCTCCTTTGGGATATTTATAATTTTTTAAAATTAGGCCCAAACCCAATATGTGACCCATTCAACGACATTAGTCGGGCTCACCAAGCTCGTTCGCCGAATCACCTCTTGCTCCTCAGCTCTCCTTTTCATACTCTAGGCTTCAGATTTTTGAACCTCAGCTGGCGAACTCCTTTGTGTCAGCCTTTCACAATCGGCAAATCATCGAGTACCACCTCTGTTTTCCTTTCAAGCATTCAGTCTTTCTTTTTACACTATCATTTTCGGTGATGTTAAGCAAGACCACCTTTCTCATTCGGTATATCGCCTTTTCTAATGGAGTTCTTTGACATGATTCGATAAACACAACTTCTATGCACTATCATTTTCGGCGTGGTCGTGCTCATTAGGTGCTCTGCCCTTCTAGTTTGGCGATTAACAATGTATAGTTTGGACATCTTTTTGCATTTTTGGCCATTCTTTCAAACATCACTCCTTGACTTGTCCATTTGCCTTCATATCTTTAAATCATCAATATATCATCGTAATAGGACAAAATTAGGCATTGAGGCCACTAAATATTGAGTTAAATAGACCTCAAATAAGTACAAATCTACCACTCATCACCCCCAACCATCCAAACCCATCAAAGTTGGCCCCTTGGCATTGTGCGAGTTTTAATGCCCACAGGGAAGCCCCTCAAGCTCAATAGCCTTTGTCGCAGCTAAGCTAAATTTGGATTGTCACGTCGACCGGCACATTGTAGAAAAGACGATCGTAATTTGGGCGACCGACATATTGTAGAGAAGATGATAGCGACTATTCAGCTCCTTCATTTACTTTCCTAATTTGTTTTTAGTTGTTTTTAGTCCTAGGTTTTTTGTTTCTTTTTGGACTCGAGCTTTGGGCCCTCTTTGTTTGTTTGATTTCTTAGCAAATAAAATGGGCTAGCCCATAGTTGGATTAAAAAAATTGCTAACAAGGTAGGTTTTTGAAATCTGATATTGCCCATCTCTATGTAAGTAATTGGACAAATTTTATCCTTCATTTAGTATAAGGTGGTAGAAAAAAAAGAAACAAATTAAAGAAAGAGAAAAAAAGTTCAAAAATCTTCGTTCTCTCTCGCTCAAAATCTTTATAGGCTAAGAGATGGATTGTGAGAGAACTGGTAATGTAGATATTCCTTCAGCCTATGTTGGCCTCAGAATTCTCTTGGTTGGTCATGATACAACTTCTTTATCAAATGTAGCAGCAATTCTCGAAGAACATTCTTTTAAAGGTACATTAATATTATATGTATTTCTATTAGTTTTCTCTCGTATGTGTTGAGCTTTTCCCCCAATTTTTGTTGGACCTTATTAGTAAAATTTATACTTATAGTTTATAGTTAAGAAGTGAATTTCTGTAAAATTGATGATTGATGTTTGTTATTTTATGATAATTGAAATTTATATTTCGAATTAAATTTATTTGGAGTAGATCTGACTGTTGAAATTTGAAGAAAAAAACTATTTTATTTTATTGGCAGAAACAAATCTGATGCACATGACTTTTAGTCAATTTTAACATGTGTTTCAGTCATGTATGACTTAGCATAGGTATAGATTAATAAATTACAATAGTGTTGAATGAATTTGTTAGATTGTTGTCGTTTTAATAAATTAATGTTTTTTTTTTATTTGTGATGCTTGAGAACATAACAAATGGATGTGACATAGTAAAATTATGTCGTTAAATTATATGTAATGAATGTTTGAGAACATAAGCTATTTCTAAATTTTTAATTTGAACTGTCTAACATGAACACTTTATCATTTGTTTAAATGTTGAAACAGAGCATGTTGTAGTTTAAATATATAAAAAAATAAATTACCGTCAAGTGTAAAACATTATTGATATATTAAACCTTATGAAAATACATCATCAAATTTATCAACACGCTAGGTGAGTTGTATATTAAATGGAAAAGAATCAGTTGGATTCTTAAGCAACAAGATTAAATTAATTAACTTATCAAAGACTTGAAAGATATTAGTAACCAAGTATCAATCAAATATCCCTTTCTATACTTCTAATGTAATATTATTAGCCATGTCATACTACCTTTATTCGTTTAATAACATAAAGAAATAGAAAGGTGTACCACTAATTATTATGAAAGTATCCCACAATATACACAACTTTTTGTGATATTTTCTGAGTTTGAGTATTGTTTATAGTAACTGCAATCCAACTAGCAACTATAGCTCTATCCATTCTCCGGAAACAGATCGACCAATTCGACTTGGTCATGGTGGATGTCGACATGCTTGAAATGGACTACCTTGATTTCATCAAGTCCACTCAACTCATCAAAGAGAAACCTATTATTTGTAAGACCATTTTCTCTAAATCTTAATTATTTTATGTGGTTTAGTGTGTACTATTCAATAATTCAAAAGTGTATTTAAACGTGTTAATATCACACATCATAATTGAACTTTATCTATCATAATAATAATATCAAAAAATTAACTTCTAACCCATGAATGTTATATATGTTTCTATATATATATATATATATATATATATTATTATTATTATTATTATTATTATTATTATTATTATTATTATTATTATTATTATTTTGGTCAAATTCTATATTTATATATGTTCCTTTAAAAGTGGTGTATATATTTATGAACATTTAAGTTTTCTCAACAATTTTGGATACCTCATTTAATAATTTATTCTGATTTTTTATTTTTGGTTTAGTGATATCTCCGGAGGTGACGATAGAAATGGTAAAAGAAGCAACAACACAAGGGGCATGCTTCATTTTTAAGAAGTCGTCCATGTCATCAACGAAACTCAAGAATGTATGGAAACATGTGCGTTGCTACAATAACAAGGCAAATGAAAAATCACAAAACCACAAGGCTAATCAAGTTTATGCAATGGACAACACATCTTGTCCTAAGAAACTGCAAGACAGAAAGAGAAAAACCATAACAAATTGCTCTGAGACTTATCAAGATCAAGCGGTAGATTCTTTAATAGAAAATGATGAGGCAAAAAGGTCTAAGAGAAAGAGAAGTCCTAATGAGGAGGCACAAATTAAAAGTAGTGCTACTTCAGAAAAAGAGGAGGATCATTCTTTGCTTTCGAAAATAACTACAGAAAGACCATAAAAGAAAAGACGACACCTCCAATGGACACCAGACATTCATAAGAAATTAGACGAGGTTGTTCGCGAGTTATGAGAAAAAGGTAAGTATTTAAGAATTAGTTTTTATCCCAATTGAGAGAAGTAGAAAAACCAAGAACTTCGATTAAGGAAAATGTTAATTAGACAGTTTTTGAATGTTCACAATTTTACTATTGAATTCTCATTATTTGTATTACCATGTTGATTTAGCTATCCTAAAAATGTTCTGGAGAGGATGTGTGTCACGACATGATTTCTCGAGTCATGATGACACCTACTATAACCCACTAGTAGGTAAGCCAACCCGTACCTAGAACGTAAAGTTGTGTGTATGAGGGTAGAACTAAACAGAAATAACACTAAAAAATAACATAAGATAGAAACAAAAGCAAGCCAAAATCTATACAATGGAATCCCTCCCAGAACCTAAAAGTCACAAGTCTAGAGTTGTCTAATATAAACAAATACAAGTCCAAAAAGTGGACCACAACACGCCCTTTCAGAGGAAAAAGACTAGCTACATGTATAAAAAAGGAGATAGGTTGATCCAAGACGTCAAGTGCTCACCCTCGTCTTCGATCCCCAAAAGCTGCAAAAAATGGAATGAACGATCAGCGCTAGTAGCTTGTACTAGGACTTACATCATGAAAAAGATGTAGAGTGTAGCGTGAGTACCAAAACAACGGTACTTAGTAAGAATCATAGGCCGACTGAGCGAAAAGGTAAAAGTAATCTGAAAAAGATAGAATCTAGACACAAACAGATGGCAAAGCAGATATGAAAGAAAGCACACGAGCGTACAGAAAGTAAATCTAAGTACAACTAAACTAAACCTAACTGGACCCATAAGCAAATAAAGTACACTTGTGCACAAGTTTAAATAAAATCCGAATGGACCCCCATAAGCCCGACATGTACACAGAAAAGCTAAGTCTATTGAGAGAAGAGTACCACAAATCAAAAGTTGGGCTCTCAGCCCAAGTAACCGTCATATACAGTCAACTCCAGCCCTGCTAGCAAGAGTGACAATCAATCTAGGCCACCCAACCAGCCACTCTACTCACAGCCCAGCTAGCAAGAATGATCTAGGGGCGTGTCGACTCCAAAGAGGATCTCAGATATCAAGGCCGCCTAGCCAGCCAGTCCACTCTTAAGGGCATAAGGCGCCCTGCTAGCAAGAGTGACCCGGGGGAATGTGGAATCCGAAGAGGATCTTAAGTAGGTTCCAAGCCACCGTGGATCGACATCCACTCACAAGGATTCACAAAAGGCCCCAAGCATGAAACACTCCAATCCTGAGAAAACACACAACCTTTGATAATGCATCGGAGCCTCAAAGATAGGGAGAGAAGGCAGAAAGTCTACAAAGCTGCAAAAATATCTAGGCTAAGTCTCATAATATCAGACCCATGTATGCTATTCCAGTGTAAAAGGATCTAGTCCGTCTGAAATGACATCGGAGATGAAAAGAAAGCTAGAAGGCTCGTGATTCTAAACAACAATTGTCTATCCTAGACTAAGGCCGAACAGGATCCAAATAACAAGTTAAAACACAAGTAGTACACAACAGCATGCAACAACACATATAATCCCCCAACTAGCATGGTACTAAACCCGAAACAATATCGATCAACCCTAAAATATGGTATATAAGAATAGAAGTATGAATACTTAGGTTCCCACCCCCAATTTACTCTAATCATCATGAATTTACACATTCAAGATCAATCTAAAGAGAAAGGAAGTCGTAGCCTACCTATATGCCTACCGCACACACTCTAAATCACAAGGTTAGATATTTTACTTTCCAAACGACCTCTAAACGTTGTCACACTATCAAAAATAGGATCACAATGTTAGTATGATCATTTAGAAACCAAAAACACATAAAAAAAATGGACCAATTTCGGAGTCAAATGGGAATTGTGGGACCCGCATTGGAATTTCCAAAATTGACACCATCACGAGATCCTAAATGAGGGTCCTAACTTGTGTTCCAAAATTGAACACAATTCGAGGTTTGAATCAGTGAACAAAAACAACATGCAAAGAATCAACAATTAGCTCAAATAAAAGAACTAGTACAACAGCAAAAATGTCAATTTCACCTTGAAAATCACATCACACCGTAGCCATACCCTCCACAAATCAACTGGACTTTGAATTGCCAATTTACGAGCTATATCAAGAGAGAAATACAATTATAACCCATGTATCTAGAGCTGGTCATATTTGTCTTTATAAATAAATACAGACCTCAAATGACCTTTGCAAAAACGGGCCTTGCGAATGCGGCGAGGGCCCTGCGAAAGCGTCTAAGGGGAAATCTGTGTCCCGTAAATGTGGTAGAGACCACAAAACACGGCTGAAGATCTCTGATCATGGCCCTCAGGTCACCTGACCTCCGCGAACATGACCAAGGGTCTGCGAACACGAAGGCCAAAAGTGGCCTGCACCAATTGATGCATATTAGCTGGTTTGACAATTTTCCAAATCTCTGACGGGGCATTCCGAATTCGAATGGAATTCCATTAACACGAACGAGATATGCAACCCTACCAAATTTGATATTATGGACTCAATGTAGCAGTCAAAATTTCCATATGAGGTCATCTCTACAGATAGTGGGTCCCACCCCCAAACTCTATTTAAGCTAAAATCCGCAAGGGGGCTCAGAATTAATCGAGAAACCTTGGTATCCATACGAAGGGTTGTTTTAGACCAAACTCAACATTCATGAACTTTGACAGAATTCTCATCTAGACTAATTTACTTAGAATGTTGACTAAAGTCAAACTTAGGCCTTAACTTGAAAGTTAAAATGCCTAATCACAAAGAGTAACGTTGAAAGCCTCGGGAGTCATGTTGACCATGCTACTAGCCGAAATATACCCCTCTTATTATAACAAAGAGATAAGCAAGAATAGTGAAAAGAAAAATACTACACATACTATTTCTCATTCATCTTTCTTGTTAGTTTAGCATTGATACTTTTTTTATAACACATTATCAGTACGAAGCTCCAAATTCTGTATTAGATATAACGAATACATGTCTTATATATTTTAGTTCTTACTTATCTATTTAATTTCTAGTTAGTTAACTTGATAATCCTTATTTAATATATCTGAATCTATTATTATTCAATGAGTTATATTAGTTTTAGTATGTATACAATTTCAATTTAACCTATCATATAATACGGCTGTATCTTTGGCTAGATCAAAATCTCGAGGAGTCCTACTACAGGTACTGATTTAATTTTTAGTATCTTTACATATGTGCTCAGCCTAAATGATAGGCTAGGTTATTTGTGTTGAACTATAACATACTAAGTTACTATAAGAAATGGCGATTAAGTCTATTTCCAAAACATATTGGACAGTTATGCTAAGGTTAAGTTAAAATAATCCAGGCAGATTATTGAAAGGTTGTCGAATAAGTTTGTTGGATTACCCGTTAGCCAGGAGGGCGTTAGGGCGGACCCGGATAGTAGAAGCTTTCAATAATCTTGCCAGGATAGTTTATACTTGTAAAGACACCTTGAGTAAAGCTGGACGATCCGTGTTAGCGAAATGGTATCAGAGCTAGATTCTTTTAGTAGCTATAGGTGGTATAGTTCAACACAGCTTGTAAAATATGAACATGATAAAAAGAAGATCTACTGTTAAAAGTAGTAGAAAAGAAGAATATGATATACCTCAACATCTAGATCTACTTAATAAGTGGACTATTCCTAAAGTATCTCCCAGGATTATATACCAAATGGGAACGTTTGAGAAATTGGGTCTCAAACAAGTGGTTAAAACCACTGAAGAAACTCTCGCTATTGACAGCGATCATCAAACTTTAAGATTATTATCTGAAAATGATCTGGCCCCTTGTAGGGAAATTTACAGATTCATGCATATTGGTTTGGTCCAGGTGGCATTTAAACCCCTTACCTTAAGAGGACTACCAGAAAGCTTTATAGCAGCTTTGAAGGATGATAGAAACCAAAATTGGAAGAAATCTCTAATAGGGACAATACATACTAGTCTAGCTTATGGACCAGTTTATTTTAATGCTTATCCTAACTTGCAGATCTCTTTACAAGACAAGAATTCATTAAATTCTCTAATGCTTAATGTCAAACTTCATGGTTATGATTATATGCCTGGTACTGAAGTTGTTTGCATATGCTACAAAATTTATTATAAACTTCTACATACTTTAAATCCAATGTGTAGAATGATTGATTTAAAAAATGAAACTATCATTATAGAAACTAATTTTGGTAAATAAAAGGTTGTTACCAGAAGACCTATCCAGTGGGACGAGATTGATTTTCCACAAGAATGGGTCATTGAAGGTGCAGCCCAACCAAAAAATAATATTAATAACGAGGTTTCAGAGATTAAACAGTTAAATGATGGAACTGTTAAAATTACATTTTCTGATCCTATGGCTATGCTTAATATAATTGATAATCATAGCATGACCTCTAAACTATCTAGATCTAATTTTTCATATATTTCTCCTGTTGATTATACTATACAGATTCCCTCAAGAGCATCTACTTTTCAGATTAGAGAAAATTACAGATGCGACAATATTAAGATTGAACAACAACAACAACAACAACAACAACAACAACAACAACAATAATAATAATAATAATGTCACCATAATATATTTCTTGAACATGTTATGATACTACTTAATTTTTTATTTATATAACTAATTTTATGTACCTTGTAATAGGACTACAATGTTAGTATCATGTATTATCATTGTTTTTATGGTTACATTAATTAATAACCAACTTATTTTATATGAGTATATCTTAAGGATATACTTAAATTTATTTTATTAAAAAAATTTGTACTAGTTATCTTTGTAATTTTTTCTTTAGTTTTTCATCATGTCAAATTCATCAAAGCTTAAATTTTTGACACTTGATATTATCGGAAAAAATTACTTTTCATGAGTTCTTGATGCTGAAATTCACCTTGACACTAAAGGTCTTGGAGATACTATTAAATAAGGAAATAAAACATCAAGTCAAGATAAAGATAAAGTCATAATTTTTCTTTGCCATCATCTCCATGAAGGATTAAAAACTGAATATTTGACTGTGAAAGATACACTTGAATTATGGATTAATTTAAAGGATCGATATGACCACCTAAAGATTATAGTATTACCAAAAGCTCGATATGAGTGGATGCACCATCGGTTTTAAGATTTTAAAATTGTAACTGAGTATAATTCTGTTATTCACAAAGTAAGTTTCGTATTAAAATTATGTGGAGATACTATCAGTGATGATGACTTACTTGAGAAATTTTTTTTCCCTTTTCATGCTTCAAATGTGTTGTTACAACAACAATATCGTGAAAAGGAGTTTAAGAAATATTCTGAATTAATACATGTCTACTTGTGGCTGAGCAGAATAATATTTATTAATGAGAAATCATGAAGCCCGTCCCACTGGGTCTGCTCCATTCCCTGAAGCGAATATTGTAGCAACAGATAATTAGTCTAGATCAAGACAAAATAATTATTGTGACCGTAGTCGTGGTAATGGTTTTAGACGTGGATGGAAATGTGGTAGAGGATAAAATAATAATCGTCATTATGGTGGAAATAAATATGAGAACAATAAAGTTTCTCAAAATAATCCTTCTCGAGGTAGAGCAAATATTTGTCACTGATGTGGTATGAAAGGTCATTCGGCACGTGAATGTCTTACACCCGGTCATTTTATAAATCTTTATCAAGCCTCTCTCAAAAGAAAAGATAACAATGTGGAGGCACACTTAACCTTTCAGGATGATGATAATAAAGCAGCTCCTTCAAATAAATGTGATGATATTGAGGCAAAAAAAGATGATTACTTTGAAGGTCACCCAAATATTACTCATTTGAAAGTTGAAGACTTTTATGAGAGTATAGATTGAAGAACTAATCATCTTATTCGGGAATAAGATTATAAAAATAAATATTAATTTCTTTTATGTTTGCAAATATGTTGTTCTTCTTTCCTAAAATATTATGTCTTGCTAATTTCTACATTTTTAGTGAAACCTCTTAAAATTTCTTATATTTTTGTTTTCTCATATTCTTATAATATATCTTTTATTTTTATGAAGAATTTAGAAATTCTCGAGTCATCAATTGGATCCAAAATAAATTATGATGATATATGTCTTATAGATAGTGCCTCAAAACACACTATTTTAAGAGATAAAAATATTTCTCTTCTTTGATTATGAAGGAAGCTAATGTTAATACAATATCCGGTAGTAAAAAATTAATTGAAGTCTCCGTAAAGGCTAACTTAGTACTTACCGGAGGTACAAAATTGATAATTGATGAAACTTTATATTATAGTAAGTTTCAAATAAATTTATTAATTTTCAAATACATTCGTCAAAATGACTATCATATTGAGACTACAAATGATAAAAATAACAAATATCTTTATATTACTACAGTAAAGTCGGGTAAAAGATTTATACTTGAAAAGTTACCCACTCTTTCATCCGGGTTATGCTACACAAGTATTAACATGGTTGAAACACATGACATAGTAAATCAAAAATTTACTAACTCAGATGATTTTATTATTTGGCATGACCGGTTGGGTCATCCCGATTATAATATGATGCATTAAATAATTGAGAGTTCACATGGACACTCTTTGAAGAACCCAAAGATTCTTCAATTTAAGGAATTCTCTTGTTCAGCGTGTTCTCAAGGCAAGTTGATTACTAGACCATCAGTAATCAAAGTGAGAATTGAATCTCCAACATTTCTGGAATGTATACAGGATGATATATGTGGGCTCATTCACCCATTATGTGAACCATTTAAATATTATATGGTTTCAATAGTTACATCTACAAGATGGTCACATGTGTGTTTATTATCAACTTGCAATGTGCTGCTTGCGAGATTACTTGCTCATATAATAAAATTAAGAGCATAATTTCTAGATTATGCAATTCAGATATTAGTCTTGATAATGCTGGTGAGTTTACATCCAAAGCTTATAATGATTATTGAATATCAATTGGGATAATAGTTGAGCATCTGGTTGCTCATGTTCATACTCAAAATGGTCTAGTGGAATCATTGATTAAAATCCTTCAATTATTTGCTAGACCAATGCTTATGAGAACAAAACATTCCATTTCATTATGGGGTCATGCTATTTTGCATGCAGAAATTCTTCTGTGATTAGACCCACAAGTTATCATAAATTCTCCCCATTACAATTGACTTTTAGTTAGGAGCCGAACTATCTCATCTTAGAATATTTGGATGTGCGGTATATGTCCCAATTGCACCACCACAACGTACAAAGATGGATCCCCAAAGAAGGTTGTGGATATATAATGGGTATTAATCTCCTTCTATTATAAAAAATTTGGAACCTATGACTGGAGATCTATTTAAGGCAAGATTTGTTGATTGTCATTTTGAAAAATCAGCATACCCAACATTAGGGGGAGAAAATAAGCAGCTGAAAAAAGAGATAGATTGGAATGCATTATGTCACGCTCCGAGCCTACACCCTGGATGTGGCTGGCACTCGAGAACCATCGTTGGTCCCCAAGCGAACCCTTGGCCTGGCTCAATACTCAGTGGAAGACTTACTCATCAATATAGGAACTCAATGTAAACTCAACTCATAAGGATATCATAAATGATAATAGTTTAAATCAGAAATACTCAAATAAACGTAAGTGTTCAACTCAAAGTCTTTAAAACATCAACAAGGGAAATGAAATAAAGACTCCTCAACTTCTACTGTCTATGAAGCCTCTAAATACTATACTAAGATGGAAGTTGGGACAAGACCCACGACATCCTAATAAAGTAAAACCATAATGTGACGCCATCCGGAAATCAAGGAGGCTCACCAAAGCTAGCTGGAACTAGTAGTATCAACGGAGCACCTATTGATGACCCTGAACACCTGTTCTGCATCATGAAAAGATGCAGGCCAAATGGCTACGAGCATGCAAGGGGAAAACTGAAACATAACATAAGCTTGATCTGATAAAAAGGAAGACATACTCACCTCGTCTCAACTCAACTCAACTCAAGAACACTCAACTCAACTCAATGATACTCAACTCAACTCAATGATACTGAACTAAAAGATACTCAACTCAACTCAACTCAATGATACTCAATTCAACTCAAGAGAAAATAATGATCATAAGATACAGTATATAAAGCTTTGTAAACAATAGACAAGAACTAAAAATGTATAAAAATACAATTATAAAATTTTTACTCTTATTTTGGAGATTCTCTAACCGACAACCATCACTATGAGCTACGTGACGATACAACATCTCGCCCACACTTCTAGAACTGTCCTATACCTTGTCGGAGTATAGGACATCCTCAACTAAGTGGATCCACTAAGCTATGCTTAAAATCAATAAGGAATTATCTAAAAAGTATGATCTGTTTTCCAAGTTGGCGTACATGGTTTATGAGGATTTTGAGTTTTCTGAACTCATCCCCATATCGATGATCAATACTACTCCCAACAATATATAACTCATGCTCATATGTTTAAAAACATAACTCCTCCTCAATTTGAGATAATTTCTCAAAAGGTTCTCTTAAAAGAGATAATACTCAAAACTCCTCATAAATTCATCTAGAATTAAGGTTTCTCTCATTTTAAATGTAAAAATATTTACCAGTTTTAAAAGATTGTAAAATACTTTTCGAAATGACTCAAAAAGATTTCTCGAACTTTGCTCTTAACTTTACTTAGAATTTGGAATGTGAATTCAAGAGTTATGATTAGGATATATAGGATCTCTCAATGATTAATGAATATTTGAAGTGTGGAAATCAAGGAGAGAACATGGGTACGATTCGAAGGAACTCTCACGGAAAAAAGGACGGAAGGGTAGGGACTGGGCGACCCTGGCGCACTGAGTGGCGCGGGGCGCCAACCCTAAAACTACTGAACAGTAGTTGGGCCGCACTTAGTGGAGCGGTGCGCCAGGCCCCAAACTACTGAACACTAGTTTGAGGGCTATGCTGGCACGGCGCCCCACCCTCTACCCAGATTTTTGATGATTTTTCTTGCTCAATTCAAGGCCTAACTCATCTAGAATCGAATGATTTCCTCCCAAACTCGTTTGGATTCATAAACCCAACAAAATTAATTGAAAACCCACTCAAAATCCCTCAAGCAAAACACCCAATCGCAACACCCTCACCTCAAGTACTCAACAAAATCCATTGTTAAAAAATGAAGCACAAAACCTCAAGAACTCAACAAGAATCTCAATATAGGCAATCTCATGGATGAATTCGAAATTAGAAACTCATGATTGGCATGAGGGTGAACATATCCAATACTATGAAAACTTACATACCTCGAAAGAACTATGTTCTTTGGCGAAAATCCTCCAATTCGATGAACGCTTGAAACTTTTTCCCTTTTTCTCCTCTTGAACTTTGCCCTAACCCTTCAAATGTTTTTGGAATGACTAAAACTGATTCCAATCAGTTTAGACCCCGAAAAGGGTGAAACAAACGTTAAAGTCTAGTGAGGTAAGAAAAAGACCAAAATACCCCTCCTTAAAACGGATGGAAATGCCTTAACTAGACAGGCTGCACTCAAACGGGAATATCTCCTTCATTCGAACTTGGAATTTAGCAAACTCAGCGGCGTTGGAAAGAGGACTCGAAGGCCTTTGATTTGATAACTCATGAGCCACCTAACTCATCATGTGATGAAAGTTATGGTCATTTGAAGTTGATCCAAAACTCACAATTTAAGATTAACTTGCAGAATTTTCAATTTAGCTCTTTCAAAGTCCAAGGTGTTACAATATCTCCACCTTGGGAACATTCATCCTCGAATGAGATCATTCTAAGTAGGATAGGGTGTGGGAAAACATCTAACACCTAACTCAAACACCCAACATGCAATTCACATAACTTAGCATAACAACTTAAAGAGTACCAAGAAAAGAGTCAGTACCTTAGTTTGGAACTTCTCCAGAGGTAAAGAGATGTGGGTATCTCTTCTTCATATCTTCCTCAGCCTCCCAAGTAGCTTCCTCAACAAACTGATTTCTCCATAAGACCTTGACTGATGCAACCTCCTTGGTTCTCAGCTTGCGAACATGTCGATCAAGAATTTGAATGGGTATCTCCTCATAAGATAGGTTGTCCTTAATACTAATATTTGTAGTGGGTATAATAAGTGAAGGATCGACCATACACTTCTTCAACATAGAGATGTGGAATACCGGATGGACTGCGGCTAACTCTGACGGTAGCTCTAACTCACAAGCTACATTACCAATTCTCTTGGATATCCTGTAAGGACCAATATACCGGGGACTAAGTCTCTTGTCCTAACATCTGTATAGGATTTCTGACGACTTTGCCCTGTTTTTAACCTTTCCCGAATAATATTCACTTTCTCCATGACTTGATGAACAAACTATGGTCTCAACCCCACTTCAAACCAACCAATAGGCGATCTACATATTCGCCCATAAAGAGCCTCATAAGGAGCCATCTGGATACTTGAGTGATAACTGTTATTGTAAGCAAACTCTATGAGAGGTAAGTGATCATCCCAATTACCTTTGAAATCGATCACACAAGCCCTCAACATATCCTCTAAAGTCTGAACCGTACGCTTTGCTTGACCATTAGTTTGAGGATGGAAAGTAGTAATCAAATTTACCTTCGAACCCAAACCTTTCTGGAAAGACTTCCAAAATTGCGTGGTGAATTGTGCACCTCTATCTAAAATGATGGACACAGGAAATCCATGAAGTCTGACTATCTCTTGAATATATAATCTGGCATAATCTTCTGCTGAATAAATAGTCTTTACCGGTAACAAGTGGGTTGATTTAGTCATCCGATCTACAATCACCCAAATCGAGTCATGTTGCCTGTGAGATTGTGGCAAGCCAGTGATGAAATCCATATATATCATCTCCCACTTCCATTTTGGAAGATTTATATTCTGAGCCATACCACCGGGCCTTTGGTTCTCTACTTTCACTTGTTGGCAATTCGAGCACTTGGCAACAAACTCTGCAATACACCTCTTCATACTACTCTACCAATAGACTTCCCTCAAGTCACGATACATCTTTGTGGAACCAGGATGGATTGAATATCTGGAACTATGAGCTTCCTCCATGATCCTTTCTTGGATTTCATCCACCTTTGGTACACACAATCTACCTTGATACCTCAACACACCACCCCCCTTGTTCAAAAGCTATCACTTTCTGCTTATGAACATTTGCCTTCAATCCAAGCAAAACAAGGTCTTGGTCTTGTTTCTCTTTCACTTCAGACACTAGTGATCGTTTGTCATGACCCAGGGGTACCCCCTAAATGTAACACAGCGTACTCAACCCCGAAGGGGTTTCATACAAGCCCTTAGCATATCATTACATAAGATAAATAGAAATGATGCGGAATTTAAGACTTTTCTTTACAATCGAAGTCTTTTATAAAATCAAGCGGAAGTCTAGACATTGTCTCCATTATCCATCTAATGCAATCGAATTATCAAAGAGGGTCACAACCCTTTACAACATAGTCTCAAAAGAGAATGTAAGAAAGAAACTAGAAATGAACAACTTCCGTCCTCGAACCATGAGGACTTACCAAAAGCGTGAAGAGTAATCGATCCAAGCTTTAACCAATAGAAGACCACTTCAAGACCAGGAGCCTACACTTATAGAAAAATGTCGAGAATATGGGTTAGTACAAAAATGCACTAAGTATGATAGCCATGCATAAAATCCTTGAAAACATGCTAAAAGGGACATTTTAGTTGAAACCATGCTAGGTGCTAATTTTGAACATCATCCTTGAAATAGTTGGAAAACGTAACTCATGAACATAACTCATATATAGCATAAGGATAACAATCTAATCATAAGCATAGCCTCCAACATAACCATAATGCAAACATCAATTATCATAAGACATAATTCACATACATAGTTAAATACTAAGATCATCTCATCATAATAGAACCATCACATAAGTAACCCTAAGTTATACTTGTACAATGCGTAGATAAGATCCCATAATCATATCTACACTAAGTACCACTTTTAGGCCACCATGCTCATACTTATCATGCATTAATCTCATCCATAGTTAACACTCATAGACAAGGAAACATTCATGTTCATTAACTCATATCAAGGAAAGCCACTCATAGCAACAATCCATATTAAACATGCATAAATTCATATATCTTCATAGCATAAGAGAACCACACCATAACCCCTTTCAAAGCCTACTTGTACAATGCATGAATGAAGTCCCATACCCCCACTCACACTAAGTAGAACTTCTTGAGGAGTCATAGGTTATAGCTCATGTTCATGTTCTTGTCATGGAGGGAAAATAGCCTTAACCGACATAGACCATGTGAGCTACATGGAATCCGGTGTCATGCCCCCATACAAAAAAGAGGTGTCCTACTTGCCTAAGGTAGAACTAGAGTTTGTTAGCTTAGGTGGATCCACTAGCTAAAGACCTATGTGGGCACATAGTTACGGGATAGGGAGATTGCTTCTAGAAACCTGGACTTCTGACGTAAAAGGTTTCCATTTCATGAGATAACTGTTTTGGAAACCCAGACTGCTGGCGTAAAAGGAACCCATTGGGAAGCCGGACTGCTCGCGTAAAAGCTTCCATCTCATAATCATATCCACTCGGTGCTAGGCATAATTCCGATTAAATTCGTGTTAAGTCTTGACTTAAGTTCTTGTTTATGGAGGAATGTCTTAACATTCAATCCAATACAATATCATGGTATAGCTCATTGATTCAAGAGGTGAGAATAGCCTTTAAACCTTAGAATCATTATTATGTGAGTAAACGTTTCACATCATGTTCATAGTGTTTCATGAGAATTATCCTTTCAATCAACACAACAAGATTATCATGGTCATGGACATTTCATACATTGTCATGTGTAAGGGTGCATATGAGAATAGCCTTTCAACAACACCTTAGTTACATCATAGTCATGTTCATGCATGGAGTGTGTGTGTGTGAGGATGTCCTTGCAATGACACAACAACACTATTATCATCGTAGACACTTCATTCTCAAAGTGTTCGTAAAGCATGTATATAATCTCACAATCATGCATAATTCTCATATCTTGCATTCAAGGGTCATAGATCACATTAAATCAACACATCTAGAATTCACTACATTAGACATGGATATAATCATAACTCAAGTAGTTCATTCATTACATGCATAAACTCATGTATTCATATTATAGGTTATGTAGGTAAAGTCTTTCCATAATAATGCCATATACAATTCAACATACATAATAGCCTCTTTTTTAAAGCCTCAACATTTATAGCTAATTCATATTAGCTTTTACCCTTAAAGTCCTAGAAATCATCTTCATACTACAAGCCTTACTCTCAAGCAATACCTCACATGGTCATCATGTATACCTAACTCTCAGGGTAAACTAACCACATGATTCATTCTTAGCCAATTATAGTCATATAGCTTCATGTAACCTCAATCTCAATACTATTCAACCATGATCCATCATATAAGCCCTAGAATAATCCATTCACGTCTACAAACTTTACTTATAAGCAATTCATATCTAGGTCATCTAATCCCAAGCAATTCATAAAGAAGTTCATCGATCCTAGAAGGTCACATCTAAGCCCTCAATTTTCTCTCATGGCATAACACTAGACTATATCAATTTCACCCTAGAATCTTAGGGTAATCAAGAATACATGCATAATCATACTAAAGACATGCAATTTCATCATAATCAACCCTCATCTACTCAATTGGATCAACTACTACATACATAATTCTATCACATTCTACTAGTATCAACCAACACCCACACTTGAGATCCAATTTGGGAAACAGGGGAAATTCATGGATTCTTGGGCAATTCATCATGAAAACAGTAGTAATTCATCAATTTGATCATAATATAAAGCAATTAAATCATTGAAATCGTTTTTGAAAAGGAATCCATGATTTAGAGTAAAACCCTAACTTTTGGGAACTTGAAAGCTTTGAAATCTAGCTTTGGAGGGGCTCTATGGGTGAAGACTACCCATAGATGAAAAGATAACATACCTTATTGAAGATTCACCACGAAATTTAGAAGAAAATGTTGCTCCTTCAACCCTAGACTTCACCTTCTTCTTCTTCTTCCTTGAAACTCTAGAGAGAGAATATTTGGAGAGGAGTTGGGTTTCTTTTTGGTGGGTTTAGAATAATGATTTTGGAATCATCTAATTAATAGTCTATTAGGTATATATAGGTGACCTAATAACTAATAAAACGACCCTACTATACCCCTAACTAATTATCAATTAACCCCCAAGCCCCCAACTTAAAAGAACAAATCTTCAAAACTGCCCCACCCACGAGATCCCGATCCACGGACCGTGGGTGGGTCTACGGACCGTACTAGTCCTTCGTGGGTGGATGGCTAGGGCTAAAAAAATAAGGGGTCAAGGGGTCTTGACCCACGACCCTCACCTATGGGGCGTGGGTCCACCTACGGGGCGTGAGTCCCATCCTTAGGTGGCCCATTTCTGGGCAGCTTTTAGGGACTGTTTTGGGTCCCCCTCAAGGACCCTTGGTTGGTCCTTGGGGGGTCGTACCTTGACGACCTAGTCCTAAAACCTTCATTCTAAGTACGGGAAGCCATTTTATGATTTTAACCCTCGCGTCAAACTCTAAAACTCTCACGTAAAGCTCTACTTTAGCCTACTAGTTTCCGGGGTGTTACATCATTCAACCCAATTCATCATCACCACTCCACCTTAATTGGAATCCAACAATAGGACTCTCAATCGTTCAAGTCTGTACACATCTCTAGCTATTATATCTTGCCTTCCTCAATATGGGCAGTACTACCTATAGATAACTTGCTCAAAGCGTCAGCAACAACATTAGCCTTACATGGGTGATAGAGGATACTCATTTCATAATCCTTGAGCAACTCTAACCACCTCCTATGTCTGGAAAACATACTGAAGACTCTTGTGATCGGTGAACACATCTACATGAACACATTAGAGATAGTGACGCCATATTTTCAAAGCAAACACTACAACAGCCAACTCTAGATCATGAGTTGGGTAATTCTTCTGGTGAATCTTAAGTTGTCTGGAGGCATAGGCTATAACCTGATCATTCTGCATCAATACAAAACCAAGTTCAACTTTGGACGCATCACAATACACAACAAAGCCTTGTGTACCCTCCGGTAGGGTTAACACTAGGTAGTAGTTAACCGTGTTTTCAATACTTGAAAGCTTTTCTCACAAGCTTCAGACCATTGAAACTTAACTATTTTCTGAGTCAACTTAGTCAACGGGGAAGAAATAGATGAACACCCCTCGACAAACCTCCTATATTAACCAGCCAATCCCAAGAAACTCCTTATATCAGTTGGAGATGTGGTCTAGGCCAGTTTTGCACTGCTTCAATCTTCTGACTGTCAACTCGAATCCTTTCTCCAGATACAATGTGGCCTAAGAATGCCACAGATTCAAGTCAAAACTCACACTTAGAAAATTTGGCATACAACTCTCTATCTTTGAGAGTTTGGAGAACTATTCTGAGATGACTAGCATGATCCTCCTCATTCCTCGAATAAAACAAAATGTCATCAATAAACACAATAACAAACATGTCAAATTATGGCTTAAACACTTGATATACCGTGAGTTTA
Organism: Solanum etuberosum; assembly: GCA_029582245.1. Taxonomy (NCBI): domain Eukaryota; kingdom Viridiplantae; phylum Streptophyta; class Magnoliopsida; order Solanales; family Solanaceae; genus Solanum; species Solanum etuberosum. Next base: position 49,667 of record JAJONR010001336.1, read on the forward strand.
TGGTCTTTTTGATGCGTTTCACTTAGATTTTATGGGTGTCTTGGGATATTTTGGATTAGAACTGATGATTTGTGTATAATGTTTGCAGGAAATAGACTTGGATGCGGTTGATGAAGATGCGAGCTGAAAAAGTACAGAAGTGACCACCCACGGAGCCTTCCACGGACCGTAGGTCCAACCACGAGCCGTGGATGGGCAGTCGTAAGTCTTGGCCTGGAGGTTGAGTTCTAGTAACTCAAACCACGGAGTGCCAGGACGGACCGTAGTCCAGTCCACGGACCGTGGGTGAGGCATCGTAGGTAGAGCATCAGGGAAGTCTGACTAGTGTGGAACCACAGAGTAAGATGATGGATCGTAGGTCGACCCACGGTCTGTCCTGCACGTCCATAATTTATTATCTGGGAGTGAAGGTTCCAGTACCTGATGAGAAGTTTCTAAGTGTTGATCCACGGAGGGGACTTACGGACCGTAGGCCGACCCACGGTCCGTAGGTCGAAGAGTCGTTTGAAACCGCGTCCTGCTAGTTATTTCCTTATTTTATTTCCTGTTTTATTTAGGATTTGTTTTCTATAAATAGGAGTTATAAACCTCATTTTTGGAGGTTAGGCAGTAATGTTTACAACTAAATCTTGTTCTTGGAGAATTAATTTGCAAACTTTGAGCAATTAACTTTCCGATTTTCGTTTTATTAGATTTTATCTTTGAAATTCAATTGAAGATTTTGGGTTTCATCAATTCTTCTTGTAAGATCATGAATTCTTTTTACCCAATTATGAATTGGATTCTTTCAAGCATGAGTAGCTAAATCCACAACTAGGTTTGTGGGAACCATGAGCAATTAACAAAGTATGAATAATAATTAAGTAATTCTTGAATAGTGTCCATGCATGCATTGTTAATTCTTTCGCTTAGAAGTATTTTTAACGGTTGCAAACGTTAGAACCCGCCTCGTTTCTACTTGCCGGACCAAGGAGGTAGTTAATGAGAAAAGAATTAACAACAGAGATTTAGTGGATGCTATCTAATAGTCTAATGTCAATTGAAGTGAGGGTGAAAACTAAGCCATACATTGATGTGATGAATAATTTGAGGTAAAGGTAAGGATCAGTAAAGCAAACACTCGTAGCCGGACCAAGGTGCGAAGTGAAATTCTCTACTTGGAGGACCAATCACTTAGGGATACCTAACTTACCAACTTTGCATGTAAAACACTAGGAAAGGATTACTGTTATTAGGATTACCGCGTTAAGAGCTTATGGGAAACACATACGCCTGAGTTTCTTTCTCATATTGATACAACAAAGTTGAATCGTGCTCACTTGTTACTTAATTAACAATCTGTTACTTGCTTACAAACCCCCCCCCCTTTATTTTCTTGTCTCAGAAATAATTTGGCTAAACGAATATAATAGTGAGTTAAAGTTAAGTCTAAACCATATTCCTCGTGGGATCGACCCCTACCTACAAGTTGGGTTCTTTACTTGATAACGATCGCTTATACTTCTTTAGGGAGGTGTAATTTGAGCATATCAAATTTTGGCTCCGCTGCCGGGGAATTTGGCTTTTAGATTAAGTTTCACTACATTATTGAACTTTAGTCTAGTATTTCCTAATTTTACGTTTTTTATTTTATTTTATCTTTTACAGGTTTCTACTCTAGTGTATGCCAAGTACACGGAGTCAAGGTGAACCATTGACCCTCTACGATCCAGAGTTGAATAAAACTTTGTGGAAAATGGCTAATCAAGGGGTACACAATAATCCTGAGGAAGAGGGTCAAGGAGATAGAGCTGGGGTGCAACCACCTCAGGTTCATAGTGGTAATCTACTTGGTAATGCAGAAAGGGTTCAGAATCCACCAGCACTGAGGTTTCTTGAGCATTACAGGGCTGATTAAGATGTGATCACCTCAGATGGTCCTATTGTTCTTCCACCTCTACCTCCAGGTCACACATTTGTGGTCACTAGCAGTTTGATACAGATGCTTACAGCGAGAGGGTTGCTTGTTGGGTTGGCTTCGGAGGATCCCTATGCTCATATGGCTAAACTTTCCAGTGTGTGTAAAAGTTGTGTTGGGTGACCAGAGTTAGATATAAATGTTATAGGTATGAGGGTCTTCCCACTATTATTAACCGGTGATGCTGCGGTATGGTTTTCTTAGTTACCATACAACTCGATCTACACATGAGATCAGATGCATAAGGTATTCACAGCAAGTTACTTTCCGGTGTCCAAAAAGCTCAATCATAAGGATAAATTGAACAACTTCGCAGCACTACCAGGAGAGTCGATCAGCAGTTCTTGGGATAGGTTCACTGGATTCATCAGAAATGTTCCAAATCACCGCATTGATGATAAGTCGTTGAAAGAGTATTTTTATACAGAGCAGGATGATAATGGAAGGGTTGTGCTTGATACTATTGCTGGAGGATCGTATTGTAAGTGCACCTTTGAGGAGATAGCTGAGAAGCTTGAGCATATTTCCCAAAAAAAATAAAGCCTGGAGCACTAGAAAGGCAAATACTAGTAGGACCACGTTCGTTGTTCAAGCCGCACCCAACCAAGCCAATGATGACATTCGGGAAGAGATGGCACAGATGAGAATAAAATTGGGTTTGGTACTAAAGCATGTGAGTGGGAGTACGAAAAAGGTAAATACGGTGAATTATCTAACTAGGTCTCCACCACCACCAGTTGAGGAGTGCTACTATGAGGAGGATGCGTACTTAGTAAATGATCAGAGGGGGGGTTTCCGAACCAACGCCCAAGGTTCCAACTCAGATAATTGGAACCAAGGTCAAGGAAACCAAGGTCAAAACTATGGGAACTACAACCGTGAGGGTAACTATGTCTGGGATGGGAACTACAATCACGACAAAAACTACAACCGGAACAACTATGGCAACAGGAATGATAAGGCTGGTTGCGATGTTCCTCCTGGTAATAGAGAGGGTGGTAATAGTATGTCATGAATTGAGGATATGATGCAGAAGATGATGAAGAGGTTTGATGCAACTGATGAGAATGTGAAAGAGATGCGAAATGACTTGTCTGGAGTAGGTCAAAAAGTTGATGCCTATGCAGTGTCTATCAAGCAACTTGAACAGCAGTTTAGTCAGTTGTCCACCAATGCAAATCCACGTCAGCCTGGCACACTTCCTAGCAACACCATCTAGAATTCGAAAAATAATGGACATTATATGGCAGTCACTACTCGCGAAGGAAAGCAGACCATTGATCCACCCATGCCGTCCGAGGTTGAAAAAGTGGTCGAGAATGATAATGATGAGATTGAGGTTACTGAAGCCCCCAAAGATAGTGTTGAAAAAGAAGCTGAGGTGACCCAAAAAGTTGTTCCTATGCCTAGACCTCCGCCTCCATTCCCACAGAGATTGGTGAAAAAGACCGAAGAGGGTAAATACCGCAGGTTCATAACTATGTTGAAGCAACTTTCCATCAATGTTCCATTGATAAAGCTTTGGAGCAAATGCTTGGGTATGCAAAATTTATGAAAGATTTGGTTACCAAAAAGAGGGCTGTGAGTTTTGAGAATGATGAGAGAATGCAACATTGCAGTGTCATTGCTACTAGGTCACTTGTGCAAAAGAGAGGATCCTGGAGCTTTTACTATTCCTTGTACCATTGGGATGCTACACTTTCCAAAAGCTTTGTGCAATTTAGGTGCCAGCATTAACTTGATGCCATTGTACATATACAAGAAGTTGGGTTTAGGGGATCCAAAGCCAACTGTGATGCGTCTACTCATGGCCGATAGAACTGTGAAGAATCCAATTGGTGTGCTCCAAGATGTCCTTGTGAAAGTGGAGTCATTCATTTTTCTGGCAGATTTTGTAATACTTGATTGTGAGGTTGACTTTGAGGTTTCCATCATCTTGGGGAGACCATTCCTTGCTACTGGGCGTGCCTTAGTCGATATGGAGAGAGGGCAGATGAAGTTCCGACTGAATAATGAGGAGGTGACTTCTAATATCTGTAGGTCTATGAAGCAGGAAAGTGATCTTAAGTCGGTATCAGTGGTGAATCATATTGTGGAATGCGGTTCTGATGTGTCTATTGAAGAGAGGTTGGGTGTTGATGCACTGGCAGCGGTAATGATGAATTTTGATGGTGATGGTATTGAAGACTATGATGAATTGGTCGTCGCACTTGATAGGTTCGAATTCCATTCCAAACCGAAAAGATTAAAGTTAGATATGAAGAATCACGAATCCCCACCTGTAAAGTCGTCTGTGGAAGAGCCTCCAAGTTAAGGCTCTACCTTCACACTTGAGATATGTATTTTTGGGGAGAGATAGCACTTTACCGGTAATCATTGTTGCAGATTTGAGCGAGGAGCAAGTTGAGGCTTTGGTTTCTGTTCTGAAGAGGTTCAAGAGGGCTATTGGATGGACTATTGGGGATATTATTGGTATTCCACTGGGAATTTGTTCTCACAAAATCCAACTTATGCCGGACAGTAAGCCAAGTATTGAGCACCGAAGGAGACTGAATCCCCCTATGCAAGAAGTTGTGAAAAAAGAGATCATTAAGTGGTTGGATGTTGGAGTCATATACCCCATTGCCGATAGTATTTGGGTTTGTCCTGTTCAGTGTGTGCCCAAGAAAGGGGGAATCATCGTGGTTCCAAATGCTAAGAATGAACTTGTTCCAATGAGTCCGGTGACTGGTTGGAGAGTGTGAATGGACTACCGCAAGCTAAACACATGGACAGAGAAAGACCACTTCCCTATGTCGTTCATGGATCAGATGTTGGATCGTCTCGCTGGTAAGGGTTGGTATTGTTTCCTAGATGGGTATTCGGGCTACAATCAAATCTCCATAGCTCCGGAAGACCAAGAGAAGACCACCTTCACTTGTCCTTATGGGACTTTCGCATTCAAAAGAATGACATTTGGGTTGTGTAATGCTCCAGTGACCTTCCAGCGTTGTAGGATGTCGATATTTTCAGATATGGTGAAGGACACTATTAAGGTATTTATGGATGATTTTTCTGTGGTAGGTGACTCGTTTGATGGTTGTTTGATGCATTTGGCCGAGGTACTAAAACGCTGTGAAAAGTGAAATCTTGTGCTCAATTGGGAAAAGTGTCATTTCATGGTAAAAGAGGGGATAGTTTTGGGTCATCGCATTTATGAGAAAGGTATTGAGGTTGATAGAGACAAAGTTGAGGTAATAGAAAAGCTTCCACCACCTATCTCTATAAAGGGTGTTAGGAGTTTTCTTGGGCATGCAGGCTTCTACCGGAGGTTCATCAATGATTTCTCAAAAATTGCACACCCATTGTGCAAATTGCTCGAAAAGGAGTCTAAGTTCTATTTTGATGATGCTTGTCTGAGAGCATTAGGAGAGTAGAAGGACAAGTTAACTTCCGCACCTATCATTATTTCACTGAATTGGGGACAACCGTTTGAAGTTATGTGTGATGCGAGCGAGGTGGCGCTTGGGGTAGTATTGGGCCAGAGGCGTGAAAAGATTCTTCATCCGATTTACTATGCCAGCAAAGCTCTGAATGTGGCCTAAAAGAACTATACTGTGACTGAATAAGAACTCCTTGCTGTGGTTTTCGCATTCGAAAAATTTAGGTCCTACTTTCTTGGTTCTAAGGTCATAGTGCATACTGACCATTTTGCATTGAGGTATCTGATGGCTAAAAAGGATGCAAAACCGAGGTTGATTAGATGGGTGCTATTGTTGCAAGAGTTTGAGTTTGAGGTAAAAGATAGAAAGAGGACACAAAATCAGGTTGCCGATCATTTGTCCAGATTAGAGGAGGAAGCTATGATCAAGTTTGAGGATGGTGTTGAAATTAATGATGCGTTCCTTGATGAGCAGGTATTAGCGGCTTCTTATGATCTTATCCCTTTGTTCACAGATTTTGCTAACTACTTGGCAAGCGATTTGGTTCCATCGGATTTGTCATTTCACCAAAGGAAAAAGTTTATGCATGATGTGAAGAAGTTCTTTTGGGATGAGCCCTACTTGTTTCGTATTTGTGCTGATGGGATTATTCGTCGCTGTGTGCCCGAGGTTGAGATGATGAGTATACTAGAGGCGTGTCATTCATCGCCTGTTGGTGGGCACCATAGTGGTATTCGGACTGCTCATAAAATCTTGCAGTGTGGGTATTACTGGCCTACCATCCACCAAGATGCTCATGATTTCGCCAAGTCTTGTGACCGTTGCCAAAGAGAAGGAGGAATTTCAAAGAAGCAAGAGCTACCTATGAATCCGATATTGGTGATTGAGTTATTTGATGTCTGGGGCCTTGACTTCATAGGTCCATTTGCAAGTTCACAAGTGATGAAGTATATTCTTGTTGCAGTTGACTATGTATCGAAATGGGTGGAAGCAATTGCACTTTCAAACAATGAGGGAAAAAATGTCACCGCATTCCTGAAAAAGAGTATCTTCTCCAGATTTGGTACACCTAGGGCGATTATCAGCGATGGAGGTTCTCACTTTTGTAATAAATTATTCAAGGTGTTGCTAGAGAAATATGGAGTTCGTCACAATGTAGCTACTCCTTACCATCCGCAGTCTAGCGGGCAAGATGAGGTGTCAAACAGAGAGATAAAGCAAATCCTTGCAAAGACTGAACGCCAACAGAACGGATTGGTCAAGAAGGCTTGATGATGCTTTATGGGCCTATCGCACCGCATTCAAGACTCCCATAGGTATGTCCCCCTACCAACTTGTATATGGAAGTCATGCCATTTGCCGGTAGAGCTAGAGCATAAGGCAATGTGGGCGCTAAAGAAGTTGAATTTGGATTGGGGCGCCGCATCGAGCCAAAGATTGAATGACATGAATAATCTTGACGAGTTTCGCCTAAAAGCATATGAAAGTTCAGCCTTGTACAAGGAGAAGCTGAAGAAGTATCATGATCAAAGATTGAAAAGCATGAATTTGTTATGGGTGATCTGGTGCTTCTATTCAACTCAAGGTTGCGCTTGTTTCCTGGCAAGCTCAAGTCCAAGTGGACCGGGCCATTTAAAGTCATGCAAGTCTTTCCACATGGAGCGGTTGAGCTCGAAAACGAGGAGGGAACTAGGTTCAAAGTGAACGGGCAGAGGATCAAGGTCTACATGGGGAAATCTGAGAGTGTGCACGAAGTGATTGAAGCCTATTATCTTAATGAAGTCTGAGTAATCAAGGTATCTGCGTCATGCCGTGATGTTAAATCAAGCGCTGCTTGGGAGGCAACCCAAGATGTACAATCTAGAAAACTATAGGTTTTTCGTTTCGATGTAAGAGTTTTCTTCTTTTATTTTGCTTTCTGTAGCTCTCTAGATGGATGTTTATTTTTATGTATTAGTGTTGGCTTGATATAGAATAGGGTTCGTGTCTAAAAAGTGTCTAGAAAATGTAAAAAGAAAGTCCTAATGGTTTCTACGTGTGCAGGGACAAAAAGCATAATCTGCAAAAAAAAAAGTTGTGTAGTGGTCTACGGACCCCATCGATGGTTCGTTGGTCAATCCATGGACCGTGGATGGCGTCCGTAGATCCCAGGTAAGTTTCCTAATTTTTCTAAGTGTCAGAGTGACCCACGGACCATCGATGGGATCTCGTAGGTCCGACCTAGGGTTTCTGCCTGACCCAACCCGGACCCCTTATAAATAAAAAACCTTTCATTTTAAACATCCCCCATTTCCATATTTCCTTCCCAACCATTTCTAACCTTCCATATACCCACTTTCTTCCTTTAATAACCCACAAAATCATCCTCCACTGATCTCCAAATCAATTTCCATCTCCCATATCTCCCTCTTCTCTCCCAAAATCATTTCCCTTCTCCATTCTCCTTCCCCAACGATTCCACAGTCCGGGTTTGGTGTGGAAAGGATAGAAAAGGGTCACGGATTTCATTGCAACACATACTCATCATCGGTGATTACTTTTTAGGTAAATAGATTTCTCCCTAACTTTGAATCACTTCATTGTTTCAATTGAAATCACATCGATGAACTTGACCTTAGGTTGGTAGTCTCATGTTTGAATGTTGAATTATAGCTTAGAAATACCCTTGGTATGATGGTATGTGAGTGGGTAGTTAATTAAAACCAACTAAATCAAGTTCAAAGGTCTAATTGGAAGTTTTGACTTAGGGTTCGTAGTTTCGGTCTGTTAAAAAAGTTGAATTATGTGTAATCGGAACCCTAAGGATGATAAACTACCATATATTGTGTTGAAATGCATGATTAGATCTAGGTTGAATGAATGATTTTTTAAAATATGGGTTGTCTGAGAGTTCACCGGTGATGCCTGGCACAGAACTGAGTCACGAGCCCCATCCATGGACCATAGGACAACCTACGGAGTAGGGGACCGTGGGTCAGTCGCACACAAAATTTGTTTTTTTGGAACCATGGTGTGGACTACGGTCCGTCGTTTGATTGATGGACCGTTCTGCACATCCGTGGTTCCCACATCAAAGACCCAACCTTGGGTACTCTGACCTACGGAGGGGACCCACGGACCGTCGTTCCATCGACGGATCGTAGGTACCCACTGTGGGTCAACAGTTCAGCTATTGTCCAGATTTATTTTAGTTTTTGTCTGGGTCCGATTCTTGTTCCAAAATTATTCCATGAGCTTTTTCAATTGTTTTGGTACTAACTAAGCTTCCACAGGTACCATGACCCTCAAACAAGCTCTGACCTACGCCGCTAAGGGCAAGTCCAAATCCGTCGCTCCTTCCCGACGGCTACTTGATCAGGACACGGATGAGGAGTACATTCCACCTACCTTCAAGACCTCCCCCACTGCTCCCCGCACTACTCAGAACCGAGCCCAGCAGGAAACCTACGACGAGGTCACTGCCCCCCAGTCTGAGGAGGGGGCAATACAGATCGGAGCGCAGGCTGGCTCGGAGTCGCAGTCCAGCTCTAGTTCTAGAAACAGTACCGTCTCTTCTTCTGAGACTGATAGCACGGGAGATATTCTAGTGCCCCCCAGTTCTGAGCCTGCACCGGTTGCTACAGAGCCAAACAGGTGGTGCGTGGAAGGCCAATACCAGATATACACCGATGCTCGCATACTGAATGAGCACCAGAAGATGGCCAGACTAGTCACTCAGGAGCGTCGGGTTCTCACAAGTATCCTCCACACCACACCTATCATTGAGGAGCTCTTCCAGAGGCACAGATGTGAGTGGATGGCACGGAACCCAGGGACATACAGCGAGGAGATTATTAGGGAGTTGTACGCCTCTTATGCTGCCACGGTCAGGAATTCCATCAACAAACAGGCCAAGCCCGCAGCTCAGCCTCCACTTTAGGCCACACTAGTGTGTAGTTTCACAGTAGACATCCCCGGCAGCGGCGCCAAAATTTGATACGCTCAAATTACACCTTTCTAAAGAAGTATAAGCGATCGTTATCAAGTAAAGAACCCAACTTGTAGGTTGGGGTCAATCCCATGAGGAGTATGGTTCACAGTCGACATCTCTGAGGCCACGATCCATCAATTAATCTATGGCCCAGCCCATACTTTGCCGATTAATACGGCTGAGTATGAATACAGGATGAGCATCATTCAGAGTGGGGCTTTTCAGCGGGATGCTGAGCAGAGGGAGACAATTTTGCGATGGTTAGCACGCCACATTGCTGATGAGGGGGAACGCACTGAGTGGGTCTGGACTCCTAGCCTGGGTATCAAGAAGCCTACATTGAGCTTCACTGCGAAGTTCTTCTGGTTGTTGGTTCAGAATAGACTATCCCCGACTCAGGTGGACAACGTGGTTACATGCGACCGGGTCGTGATGATTGCAGCCCTTCTAGCAGGTTTGGAAGTTGATTTTTCCTGCATCCTAATTTTGGAGATCCATGATATGGCCTTCAAGGCTACCACCACCCTACCCTTCCCGTGCCTCATCTTCCAGCTCTGAAAGGATGCTTCCATTCCCGTATGGAATTGTTACCGGTTACTTACTGCGACCAAGACTCTGGACATCGGCCTTATTCGGGATAAGGCCAACTTAGCTGCACCACAAAGGGAGCCACAGGTAGAGGTACCGCCTTTGGGTGATGATCTTGTTGCAGATGTGGAGTAGATGCAGGCTGATGACACTGCCATTCCAGCCCCTACAGCAGATGCCCAGGCTCCACCGTCTTCGGCCACAAGTCAGTCCCCTAGCTCCTCCCGAGCCACTCCCTCTTCAGGGTCCACTGTCATGCCTTTAGCTCGAGTCCAGAAGCTGGAGACACAGATGGCCACTCTGCAGCAGCATATGAGGACATGGATGCAGTATTCTATTGAGGAGTCCGAGGCGAGGATGGAGCAGCTGATGGACCGGAAGATTCAGGCCGTTCATAAGCGCGTGGATGCTTTCGAGTTGAGAGTCTTGGAGAGGCTGGCCCGGACTATTGATGTGACCACCTTCCAGACAGAGTTGGCCAATCTTCGTGCTAATGTTGACGCCCTCCTAGCCACTCCTGACACTGCACCAGAGGCTACTCCTATAGCGGAGGAGGATGATGTGGTGATGTCTGCCTTATTTGGCGATTACATGCCACCACCGGACTCTTCCTGTGCTGCTGGGAAGCACCACCACTCCGACCATACTTCTGACGCTGATGAGGATTGGAGATTGAAGAAGAAGGAGCGACAACAGTTGGAGGAGGCCACGAGGGCGTCGTTACTTGATGTGGAGATGAGACAGCAGCGGGCCAGGGAGATAGGTGTTGGCCCATCTGGCAGTTTGAGCACTACTGAGGGTGCTACTTTGGTTGATGAGGGTGCTACTGATGGAATCCCTAGTGTTGATCCAGCGGGCTCCGAAAAACCGGACCCACCCACTTCTTGAGAGGTCTTCGGCGCATTTGCGCCACAGGTCTGCTTCACCTTCACCTTATACTTTATTTTTGATTTTTGTGCATTGAGGGAAATTGCATCTTATTTTGTTGGGGGTGGGGTAAATGGATTGGAGTGTTAGGCTGAATTCTGAGTAACCCAACTCATAGTCCTCCTTTGGGGTTTTCTTGCCTGTGTTCTTTTCCCCTAAAAGACTGTTTACTTTTATGTTGAACCGGCTTGTTTAGGAATGTATGTGTAGAAGTAAGTAGAAGAATAAAGGCATGATGGCATAAAGAGCATGAAATTGATACCCGTCCCAAATTTTTGAAATGTGGTAGATCTATAGGCTTGATGAGTTGAATTTGGTGGATCTCAATATGACATGATAAAGAACTGATTTGACCTCATGACTTAAGCTAAAACTTGAACTGGGTAATCTGATAATCTGATGATGAAACAATGTGCCAAGTGTGTGTGAGAAAAGTTGGAATGTTCAAACAGTATGTGTCAATCTAGAACTTGCCCTGTTGATCCTGCTAAGATAATCTAGGCTAGAAGCTGGGAAATGATCATAGGCCCTTGTTCGAATAATTCCACTCAAGCCTAAAATGATCCAACTAAATGAAATAAATGTTCCCCTTGATCCAAATGTTTGAGCCTAATGTAGACCATTTCTTTCAAAACACCTAACTCACCTTCCCTAAAATCATTGTTTTGGCCCTGGTCCTTCCTTGGACATGTGCACCTTGACTTAGGCCAAAAGCCTAAGTTGAGGGTGGCTAATTCAAAAAGTTACCTTGATCTTGGCCCAGGTCCGACATCGGATATTGTGCACCTCAACTCATGTAAAATACATAAGTTGAGGGTGGCTATGAAAGAGGAAACCAAAAGAAAAAGGGTATGAAAAGAGTTTTGTGCTGAAGAGAGGGAAAAAAAAGATGTGATTTTATTCAAAAGATGAATGATAAAAGTGCTGAAAGAAACCAAGAAAATGAAGTAAAAGAAAAAGAAGAAAGGTGAAAAATATGAGCTATAAATTCAAAAGTCACATCTGTGTTGATGAGAGTCAAGGGAAAGAAAAGAAAATGAAAAGATGTCAAGACTAAGTTGAGAAAAAAGGTAAAAAGCCAATGTAATGTCAAGGAGGGAAGAAAGTCACTAAAAAGTACCCAAATACATCCTACCTGACCCTGAGCCTACGTTACAAGCTAAGAAAGTCCTATAGTGATCCTAGCGGCTAGTTTGGGGAGTTTGTGCAGTGAAAATAAGGGCAAGTCTATGGTATTGAGCACTAACTATACTTGAAGTCACTTCTGAGCGTGAGTGTTAAATGAATCCTTATACTAAAAAATTCATATATATTGTGTGAAAAAGGGATTTCTTTTGTAGTGGGGGCACTAGTTACACTGTTGGAGAGTTGGTACCTTGGTGATGGAAAAAAAAGTATATGTTGTGGTGTCTGTTGGTCAATCTATGTCATGTTTTGATCCGCATGAGTTAGCTTGTTGAGTCTAGATGAAAAGATTTGCACTAATGTGATGGAATGGAGTTAGAAAGCCATATGATTGCTTGAGTTTGGATGTCTGTTTCTACATAAGTGTCGTTTAGAGTTTAGTGTGTTGCTTGAGGACAAACAACAAGTTTCAGTTGAGGGTGTTGATATACCGTGAGTTTACGATATTTTTGATGCGTTTCACTTAGATTTTGTGGGTGTCTTGGGATATTTTGGATTAGAACTGATGTTTTGTGTATAATGTTTGTAGGAAATACGCTTGGATGCGGTTGATGAAGATGTGAGCTGAAAAAGTGCAGAAGTGACCACCTACGGAGCCACCCACGGACCGTAGGTCCAACCACGGGCCGTGGATGGGCAGTCGTAAGTCTTGGCCTGGAGGTTGAGTTCCAGTAACTCAAACCACGGAGAGCCAGGACGGACCGTAGTCCAGTCCACGGACCGTGGGTGAGGCATCGTAGGTAGAGCATCAGGGAAGCCTGACAAGTGTGGAACCACGGAGCAAGACAACGGACCGTAGGTCGACCCACGGTCCATCCTGCACGTCCGTCATTGATTATCTGGGAGTGAAGGTTCCAGTACCTGATGAGAAGTTTCTAAGTGTTGAGCCACGGAGGGGACCTACAGACCGTAGGTCGACCCACGGTCTGTAGGTCGAAGCGTCGTTTGAAACCGCGTCCTGCCAGTTATTTCCTTATTATTTTTCTGTTTTATTTAGGATTTTTTTTCTATAAATAGGAGTTATAAACCTCGTTTTTGGGGGTTAGACATTATTGTTTACTACTAAGTCTTGTTCTTGGATAATTAATTTGCAAACTTTGAGAAATTAACTTTCCGATTTTTGTTTTATTCGATTTTATCTTTGAAATTCAATTGAAGATTTCAGGTTTCATCAATTTTTCTTGGCAGTTCATGAATTCTTTTTACCCAATTATGAATTGTGTTCTTTCAAGCATGAGTAGCTAAATCCACAACTAGGGTTGTGGGAACCATGAGCAATTAACAAAGTATGAATAATAATTAAGTAATTCTTGAATAGTGTGCATGCATGCATTGTTAATTCTTTCGCTTAGAAGTCTTTTTAACGGTTGCATACGTTAGAACCCACCTCGTTTCTACTTGCCGGACCAAGGAGGTAGTTAATGAGAAAAGAATTAACAACAGAGATTTAGTGGATGCTATCTAATAGTCCAATGTCAATTGGAGTGAGGGTGAAAACTAAGTCATACATTGATGTGATGACTAATTTGAGGTAAAGGTAAGGATTAGTAAAGCAAACACTCGTAGCCGGACCAAGGTGCGAAGTGAAATTCCCTACTTGGAGGACCAATCACTTAGGGATACCTAACTTACCAACTTTGCATGTAAAATACTAGGAAAGGATTACTGTTATTAGGATTACTGCGTTAAGAGCTTATGGGGAACACATACGCCCTAGTTTCTTTCTCATATTGATATAACAAAGTTGAATCTTGCTCACTTATTACTTAATTAACAATCTGTTACTTGCTTACAAACCCCCCCCCCCCTTATTTTCTTGTCTCGGAAATAATTTGGCTAAACGAATATAATAGTGAGTTAAAGTTAAGTCTAAACCATATTCCTCGTGGGATCGACCCCAACCTACAAGTTGGGTTCTTTACTTGATAACGATCGCTTATACTTCTTTAGGGAGGTATAATTTGAGCGTATCAAATTTTGTCTGTTTATATGATCCATGAAAGCTACAGGAGCATTAGTCAAGCCAAAAGACATAACAAGAAACTCATAATGACCATAACGGGTCCTGAATGTTGTCTTTGGGATGTCACTTTCTCTTACTCTCAACTGATGATAGCCAGATCTAAGGTCTATCTTAGAAAATCAAGTGGCACCCTAGAGTTGATCAAAAATATCATCGATTCTCGGAATAGGATACTTATTCTTTATAGTAACCTTGTTCAACTGACGGTAATCAATACACATCCTAAGAGAACTATCTTTATTCCTCACAAATAAGACCAGAGCACCCCAAGGTGAGACACTAGGTCGAATAAAACCTTTATCAAGGACCTTTCAACTGCTTTTTTAACTCAGCTGGAGCCATTCTATATGGCAGAGTAGAAATAGGTTGAGTATCAGGAAAAAATATCTATGTCGAAGTCGATTTCTCTCTCAGGAGGGACTCCGAGAAGATCATCTGGAAAGACCTCTGGAAACTCACTCACAACTGGAACTGACTGAATAGGCGGTGTCTCAACACTAGAGTCATTAAATCGGACTAAGTGATAGATGCACCCCTTAGAAACTAACTTTCTGGCCTTAAGGTATGAAATGAAACGACCCTTAGGCACTGGTGAACTACTCCTCCACTATATAACAGGTTCATTAGGAAAATGGAACTTAAATACTCGAGTTCTACAATCAACTGAGGCATAACAAGCATGAAGCCAGTCCATACCTAAAATAATATCAAAGTCCACCATGTCTAACTCGACTAAGTCAGCCATGGTGTTCTTGTGATTGACAAAGATGGTATAATCACGACAAACTCTCTCAACTAGAATAGACTCACCAACAGGTTGTCACGACCCAGGGGTACACCCTAGATGTAACAAGGCGTACAAGACCCCGAGAGATCTCATACAAGCTCCTTAGCATATCATAACATAAAGCAGTAGAAATGATACGGAAATTTTAAAACTTTTTCCATACAATCGAAGTCCTTTTTAAAACAAGCGGAAGTCTATAACACTTCGTCTCAAACCATCTAATACATGATAATCTTTGGGACGCAGCCCATACAAAAGTCTAAAACATAAAATGAAAGACATAAAGGAAATGGTGGCTATATCCTCAAATGCTATGAGGACTCACCAATCTTCAACTCCTTGCTCTACTAGGAACCTAGCCACGAGGATGGAACTCAATATCACCGAATCCTACATTTGATAAGAATGTAGGCAAGAGTGTGTGTTAGTACAAAATGTACTAAATATGATAGCTAACATAACATCATAAGAGTATAACAACATAATCATAAGCATATTCTCCAACATAGACATAATATAAGCATTAGTTATCATAAGGCATAATTCATAAATATAGGAGATACAACATATTCATAAGCATAGTCCACACTTAAATCTTCATAACATAAGAGAACTACTTCATAAGTAACCTCAAAGTATACTTGTGCAATCTATGGATAAGACCCCATAATCTCATCCATACTAAGTATCACTTTTAGGCCATCATAATCAGACTTACCATCTTTTGATCTCATCCTTAGCTTAATTCTCATAGACAAGGGAACCTTCACCTTTAGTCAACATATCAAGGAAGGCAACTATAGAAACAATCCAAGCTAAGCACAAAACATATAATAGAAACACTTCATAAGTAGCTTCAAGTCATACTTGTGAAATGCATGGATAAGACCCCATAATCTCACCCATAAAAAGTACCACTTTAGGCCATCATACATAAATGATTACAATTTATCATTTCTAGGCTACCAAGGAATAGCACCATATTAGGCTAGATCAAGCTACCATGGAAAACATACTATCATGCAAGTCCATGCTATTCAAGGAAGGGTACCATTGCTACATCCTAGCTACCAATGAAATGGTTTGGCCTAACCAAGTCATGCTACCATGCAAGCATTCTATGATACTAGTTCAAGCTAAACTTAGGAAGGGTATGATTCCTCAATACAAGGCTACCATGAGGTCTTATACTCAAGCTACCATGAAATGGTCTTGTCTTACCAAGTCAAGCTATTCATGAAGGGATACTATGTCACTACTTCAAGCTACCTTAATTAACATACTACTTTGATTCATTTTAAGTGAGAAAACCTTTCAATCTAGAATCATACTATGTGAGAAGACCTTTCACATTCATACTTTTATTGGGTTGATCATGTGGGTAAAGGCCTTCCACAACAATTCTATCTAGTAGTCTACCATTATCATACAAGTTTCACTCTTAAAGCCTTAACATTCATAATTCATCACATTAGCTTTACTCTCAAAGCCCTAGGAATCAACATTCACAACTACAAGCCTTACTCTCAAAGCTTTACTTCTTACAATCATCACATATGCCTAGATCACAAGACATTCTAGTCACATGCTTCATTCTTAAGTGATTCTAATCATAAATCATCATATAGGCTTAAACCCAACCTTACTAATCATGATTCAACATATATAATATAGCCTCATTCAATTCATATCTATATGCCCTAAACCCAAGCAATCTACTATACATATCATCAATCCTAGAAGATTATCTCTAAATCCTCAATTTCCCATTTCAAGGCACAAAACCCACATTAATTCAAGTTCATCAATTAGACTAGGGTTAGGCATGGAAAACATGTAATTTCATCATAATAATATGATTCACTACTAATTCAATCATAAACAATCAATATCCACTCAATTGGATCAATATACTACATAACCCACAACTTTGAAGAAACCCTAACTTGAATTGGGGGAATTCTTCATCAAATTGGGGAATTATAGGGGACTCCATGGATGGAAGAATCCATGGATGAATAAGCTATCATACCTTGATTACAAATCCCTCACAAAGCTTGGAAGATTGGAGGATTTTGACCTAGCTTGATTCTCTTCTTCTTCTTCACTTTCTAGAGAGAGAATATTTGAGAGGGAATTGGGTTTATTTTTGGTGAGTTGAAATAATGACTAGGATCAATGAATTGAGGGGTCTAAAGTCTTTATATAGGTGGTCTAAATGAGGTTAAAACAACGCTACTTAATACTTAATTAAATCCAGAAAACCCCAAGGTGTCCCTAAACTAATTCACCAAAACAGTTCGTTGGCCACTACCCACGACCACGGTCCATGGATGGACTCACGTGGCGTGCTGGTGAACCGTGGGTGGGTTTACTGGGGGCCTATTTTGGGACCCTGACCCACGACCCCTCACCCACGGGGCGTGGATCCCCATAAGGGGCGTGGATCCAATTCATGGGTCACTGCCTTTTGGGGCAGATTCTAGGGTCCTCCTCAAGGGCCCTTGGTTGGTCCTTGAGGAGTTGTACCTTGACGTTCTAACCCGAAACCCTTCATTTTAAGTACGGGGAGTTATTCACGACTCTAACCTTCACATCAAGCTCTAGTTTAGCCTACTAGTTTTCGGGGTGTTACAAGGTGTGGAAACACTGAAGGGCATAAGAAGTCATTCGGGAAGAATATCAAACCTTATAGCAATATACGGAGTCACAAAAGATTGACTCGCACCTGGATCAAGTAATGCATATACATCAAAAGTAAAGACTTTGATCATACTAGTGACAACATCTGGTGAATTCTCCTACTCCTGACGACTGGTGATAGCATACAGATAGTTTGCTCCGCCGCCTGTCCCTAAAGTAGCTCCTCTAGGTGCAGCTATGTCTGTCGGAGCCACTGAAGAAGATTGGGCTCTATTTACCCCATTACCATTACCTTGCCTGTCCTTAGGGTACTCTCTCATAAAGTGACCTGTCTGACCACACTTGAAACAACCAATGGAGCCATCACGACACGCTCCTGGGTGGTTTCTACCACAGTTAGCACATGTAGGATTCCAATTGGTCCCTTGTGCCACACTACCCTAAAAGTCGAGCTTTGATGTTCTGCAAATTCTGATTCATGAACTCACCTCTGTTGTTTGGTGCAGGTGCACTAGCAGATGATGGTGCAGGTCCAGTTGGCCTTTGCTGAAAATATGACCGATTCACATTATCGGGCTTCTGTTGTCCGTACTCATTACCTGTTGTCTTAGCCTTCTTGCTGCGGAACTCTTCCCTATCTTTCAACTTGACCTCCTCAACCTGCTGGACATGGATCATGAGCCTTGCTATGTCCATGCCCCCTATCAACATAGCAGCCTTACCCTCCTTGCTTGACAAGCGGGACAGTCCAGACACAAATAGACTCATCCTGCTCTTCATATCAACAACCATCTCCGGAGCATAATGGGACAGTTAGGTGAACTTGAGGTTGTACTCATACACACACATGGACTCCTGCTTAAGAGTGAGAAGTTATCTTACCTTTGCCTCTCTCATCTCACAGGGAAAGAAACTCCCCATGAAGGCACTTTCAAACACAGCCCAACTCACAATTTGTGCTACTCTTCTTCCATTGGTCTTCCCAAATCCTAGCAACACCCATGAGTTGGTATACAGCTAACTCCACTCTCTTAGCATCAGCAACATGCATAACCTCAAACACTTTCTGCAGCTCCTCCACAAAGTTCTCTGTATCCTCAGTGACATTTCACCCTGTGAATTCTAGGGGATTCATCCTCAAGAACTCACGGATCCTGGATGTATCAGCCACATCCTGACGAACCCCTCTTTGCTGACCAGCTTGATTGGTCACGACTTGACTCAACATCCAGATAGCATCCCAGAACTCAGCATTAGTGACCTCTCCTTGAGAGGGTTGTACTTATGATGCATTGGGAACCCCTTGATCCTGGGGATCAATATTTCTCCTAGCAGGATGAACTCAAACAACTCTTCGTGGAGGCCTGATCTGAAAAGATACGCGCAAGAACGAATTAGAAAGAAACTTTTATAGAGTTAAACTCTATCGCACGAAAAAGAGTAAGAAGGAAGGGAAATGTTTCCTAAATGTTGTAGCTTCCTAATTATAGATGTGACGCGCTTCACACTGATACAAGGAATCTACAAACATGGCTTCATAGACACCCTAGGACTCTTGAACTCTGCGCTCTGATACCAAATTTGTCACGCCCCGAGCCTACACCCTGGACGTGGACGGCACTCGAGAACCATCGCTAGTCCCCAAGCGAACCCTTGGCCTGGCTCAATGCTTAGCGGAAGACTTACTCATTAATATAGGAACTCAATGTAAAGTCAACTCATAAGGATATCATAAATGATAATAGTTTAAATCATAAATACTCAAATGAATGTAAGTGTTCAACTCAAAGTCTTTAAAACATCAACAAGGGAAATGAAAGAAAGACTCCTCAACTACTACTGTCTATGAAGCCTCTAAATACTATACTAAGATGGAAGTTGGGACGAGACCCATGAAATCCTAATAAAGTAAAACCATAATGTGACGCCATTCGGAAAGCAAGAAGGCTCACCAAAGCTAGCTGGAACTACAAGTGGTATTAACGGAGCGCCTGTTGATGACCCTCAACACCTGTATCTGCATCATGAAAATATGCAAGCCAAATGGCATCAGTACATTGAATGTACGAGCATGCAAGGGGAAAACTGAAACATAACATAAGTTTCATATGATAAAAAGGAAGACATACTCACGTCTTCTCAACTCAACTCAAAAACACTCGACTCAATGATACTCAAATCAAAGATACTCAATGATACTCAACTAAAAGATACTCAACTCAACTCAATGATACTCCGTTCACCTTGAACCTTGTTCCTTCCTTGTTCTCGAGTTCAACCGCTCCATGTGGAAATACTTGAATAACTTTGAATGGCCCGGTCCACTTGAACTTGAGTTTGCCAGGAAACAAGCGCAACCTTGAGTTAAATAATAGCACCAGATCACCGGGAGAAAATTTACGCTTTTCAATCTTTTGATCATGGTACTTCTTCATCTTCTCCTTGTACAAGGCTGAACTTTCATATGCTTTTAGGCGAAACTCATCAAGCTCATTCATCTCATTCATTCTTTGACTCAATGCAGCACCCCAATCCAAATTCAGCTTCTTGAGTGCCCACATCACTTTGTGCTCTAGCTCTACAGGCAAATGACGAGACTTCCCACATACAAGTTGGTAAGGGGACATACCTATGGGAATTTTGAATGCAGTGCGATAAGACCATAGAGCATCATCAAGCCTTCTTGACCAATCAGTTCTGTGGGCATTTACAGTCTTCGCAAAGATTTGCTTTATCTCTCGATTTGATACTTCAACTTGCCCACTCGACTGCGGATGATAAGGGGTTGCTACGCTGTGACGAACACCATACTTCTCAAGCAACGCATTGAACAACTTATTACAAAAGTGAGAACCTCCATCGCTAATGATTGCCCATGGTGTACCAAATCTGGAGAAGATGTTCTTTTTCAGGAATGCGGTGATACTCTTTCCTTCATTGTTTGAAAGTGCAATTGCTTCCACCCATATAGATACATAGTCAACCGCCACAAGAATATACTTCATCCCGTTCGAACTAACAAACGGACCCATGAAGTCAAGGCCCCAAACATCAAAAAGCTCAATCACCAGTATTGGGTTCATTGGTAGTTCTTGCTTCCTTAAAATTCCTCCTTCACGCTGGCAACGATCACAAGACTTGGCGAAATCATGAGCCTCTTGGTGGATGGTAGGCCAGTAATAACCACACTGCAGAATTTTATGAGCAGTTCGGATACCACTATGGTGCCCACCAACAGGCGATAAATGACATCCCTCTAGTATACTCATCATCTCAACCTCTGGCACATAGTGACGAATAATCCCATCAGCACAAACACGAAACAAGTAAGGCTCTTCCCAAAAGAATTTCTTCACATCAGACATGAACTTTCTCCTTTGGTGGGATGACAAATCAGACGGCATCAAATCACTTGCCAAATAGTTAGCAAAGTCTGCGAACCAAGGGATAAGGTCATAAGAAGCAACCAGTACCTGCTCATCAGGGAATGCATCATTAATCTCAACTCCATCATCAAGCTTGATCATAGCTTCCTCCTCTAATCTGGTTAAGTGATTGGCGACCTAATTTTATGTTCCCTTCCTAACTTTCACCTCAAAGTCGAACTCTTGCAACAGTAACAACTATCGAATCAATCTTGGTTTTGCATCCTTCTTAGCCATAAGATACCTCAATGCAGAATGATCAGTATGCACAATAACCTTAGTACCAAGCAAATAGGATCTAAACTTCTCAAATGCAAAAACCACAACAAGCAGTTCATGTTCAGTTACAGTGTAGTTCTTTTGAACAACATTCAAAGCTTTGCTCGCATAGTAAAGAGGATGAAGAATTTTCTCTCGCCTCTACCCTAATACTACGCCAAGCGCTACCCCACTTGTATCACACATCACTTCAAACGGTTGTCCCCAATCCGATGAAATAATAACAGGTGCAGAAATCAATTTCTTTTTCAACTCCCCAAATGCTCTCAGAAAAGCATCATCAAACTCAAACTTACACTCCTTCTCAAGTAGCTTGCATAATGGGTGTGCAATTTTAGAGAAATCCTTTATGAACCTCCGGTAGAAACCTGCATGCCCAAGAAAACTTCTAACACCTTTTACACTTAATGATCTCCTTTTTCACAACCTCTTGCATTGGGGGATTCAATCTCCTTTGGTGCTCAATACTTGGCTTGTTGTCCAGCATGAGTTGAATTTTGTGCGAACAAATGCCCGGTGGGATCCCAATAATGTCTGTAATAGTTCATCCTATAGCCCTTTTAAGTCGCTTCAATACTGACATCAAAGCCACTATTTGCCCTTCACTCAAGTCTGCAGCAATAAAAACAGGTAACTTGCTATTCTGGCCTAAAAATACATACCGCAAGTGAGATGGAAGAACCTTAAGTTCCAACTTCGGAGGCTCATCAACGGATGGTTTTGCTGGTGGAGTGTCTCGATTCTTCATGTCTAATTCCAACCTCTTTGATTTGAAAAGAAACTGAAACCCATCAAGTGCAGCAACTAACTCATCATAGTCATCAATACCATCACTGTCAAAATTCATCATCACAGTTGCTAGTGCCTCAACACCTAACCTCTCTTCAATGGACACTTCTGATTCTTGCTCCACAGTATGATTAACAACTGACAGTGACTTAAGATCACTTTCATGCTTCATAGACCGACAGATGTTAATAGTTACCTCCTCATTGTTTAACCAAAACTTCATCTGCTCTCTCTCCATATCGACTAACGCACGCCCACTAGCAAGAAATGGTATCCCTAGGATGATGGGGACCTCAAAATCAACCTCGCAATCTAGTATCACAAAGTCCACCGGAAAGATGAATGACTCAACTTTCACAAGGACATCTTGGAGCACTCCAATAGGCCTCTTTACAATTCTATCTGCCATAATTAACGCATCAAAATCGGCTTTGGAGCTCCTAATCCCAACTTTTTATAGATCGACAATGGCATCAAGTTAATGCTGGCACCCAAGTCACACAAAGCTTTCGCAAATTACAATATCCCAATGGTACAAGGAATAGTGAAAGCTCCAGGATCCTCTTTCTTCTGCACAAGTGACCTAGTAGCAATGGCAATACAATGTTGCAACTTTTCTTCATACTCAAAACTGACAACCCTTTTTTTGGTTACCAAGTCTTTCATGAACATCGCAAACCCAGGCATTTGTTCCAAAGCTTCTATCAACCAACCTTTGTGGGAAGGGTGGTGGAGGTCTAGGCATGGGAACAACTTTTTGGGTCACCTCAGCTTCCTTTTCTGCATCAACTTTCGGATCCTCAGTAACCTCAACTTCATCCTCACCTTTTTCTATCACTCTTTCCACCTCAGTTGGCATGGGGGGATCTATAGTCTGTTTTCCTCCGTGTGTAGTGACTGCCATGAAATGACCATCATTTTTTGGATTTTGGATGGTGTTGCTAGGAAGTGTTCCTGGCTGACGTGGATTCATCGTTGTGGACAACTATCAAAACTACTGCTCAAGTTGCTTAATCGATACTACATAGGCGTCAACTTTCTGACCAATTCCAATTAAATCATTACGCATATCCTTCACATTTTCTTATGTCACATCAAATCTCTTCATCATCTTCTGCATCATATCTTCAATGCGAGTCATATTTGTACCAACCTCTCTATTACCAGGTGGAACATAGGGCCCACTCTTCTCATTCCTATTGCCATAGTTGTTTTGGTTGTAGTTGTTATCACGGTTGAAGTTCCCATCCCGGACATAGTTTCCATCACGGTTGTAGTTACCATAGTTCTGACCTTGGTTTTCTTGACCTTAGTTCCAATTATCCGAATTGGAACCTTAGGCGTTGGTTCGGAAACCCCCCCGTCTGATCATTCACCAAATTTGCATCCTCCTCATAAAAGTACTCATCAACCGGCGGTGGTGGAACTCTAGGTTGATAATTTACATCATTCACTTTCTCTGTACTTCCACTCACACGCTTTAATACCAAGACAATTCTTATCCTCATTTGGGCCATATCCTCACGAATATCATCATTTGATTGACTTGGTGCAGTTTGGACAGCAAACGTGCTTCTACCAGTATTTGACTTTCTAGTGCTCCATGCCTTATTGTTCTTGGAGATCCTCTCCAGTTTATCAGCAATCTCCTCAAAGGTGCATTCCCCATAAGATCCTCCAGCAATAGTATCTAGCACATCATTTCCATTGTCACCTTGTCCTCTATAGAAGTACTCATTCAGTGACTCATCATCTATGTGGTGGTTTGGCACACTCCTCATGAATCCAGTGAATCTATCCCACGAACTACTTATCGACTCTCTAGGTAGTGCCATGAAGTTATATAGTTTATCCTTGAGATTCAACTTCTTGGACACCGGAAAATATCTCGCCATGAACACCTTGTACAACTGGTCCCATGTGTAGATTGAATTATATGGTATCTTAGAAAGCCACACTGCAACATCTCCTGTCAACGATAGTGGGAATACTCTCAACCCTATTACAGCAATGTCCAAATCAGGTTGTCCCACACTACTCATATAGACACTTTTCAATTTAGTCATGTGAGCATATGGATCTTCCAAAGGTAACCCAGCAAACAGCCCTTTTGATGTAAGCATTTGCATGAGACTGTTGGTTACCACAAAAGAATGTCCCGGAGGTAATGGAGGAAGAACAATAGCCTCGGTTGACTTTACCGAATCATAGTCACCCCTGTAGTTATCTCGAATTCTCGGTGCTGGCCGGTTTTGCACCCTTTCTGCATTTTCGATTAGATGACCACCCTGAACCTGAGCAGGCACATTCACAACTCCAGGAGGTCAAAAACCACCTCATTCCCCTTGACCCTCTCCGATGGGATCATTGTGTACCTCAAGATTTATGCCTCTTCCAACCATTCTTCTCAAAGTTCTCCTCAATTCTGGATCGTCGGGAGTCAAGGAATTGCCTTGACTCCGTGTACTTGGCATACACTAGAGGTAAGACCTGTAGAAGATAAAAACAAAACAAAAAATGTAAAATCAGGAAATACTTGACTAAAGTTCAATAATGAAGTTAGTTTAATCTAAAATTCGTATTCCCTGGAAGCGGCACCAAAATTTGATACGCCCAAATTACACCTCCCGAAAGAAGTTTAAGCGGTCTTTGCAGAATAAAGAACCTAACTTTCAGGTTAGGGTCGATACCACGAGGAATATGGTTTAGACTTAAGCTAACGTACACTTATCTATGTTTAGTCAAACTATTTCCGAGAAAAGTAACAAAATGGGGGTTTTTTAAGTAAAATAATAGTTTGTTGATTTGTATCACTAAGTAACAAGTAAACAAGATTTGCAGTTTGAGATATCAATATAAGATGGAAACTAGAGCATATGTGTTCCCCACAAGCTCTTAACGCAGTATTCCTAATAATAGTAACTTTGTCCTAGTGTTTGACATGCAAGGCTGAAAAGTTGTGTATCCCTAAGTGATTGGTCCTCCAAGTAGAGAATTTCACCACGCAACTTGGTTCGTCTACGGGTGTGTGCTTTACTAACCCTTACCTTTATCCCCAGATTAGCCCTCATGTCAATCGATTAAGGTATTAGCCCTCGCATTAATTGATTAAGGTCAGGCTATTAGATAGGAGATAAACTTAACTAAATCTCTGTTGTTTAATTCTTTTCTCATTCATTACCTCCTTGGTCCGGCAAGTAGGAACGAGGCGAGTTCTAACGTTGTCCATCGTTAAAAAGCATTCTAAACTAAAGGATTAACAATACATGCATAAACACTATTCTAGAATTACTTATTTATTAGTCATACTTTGTTAATTGCTCGTGGTTCCCACAACCCTAGTTGTGGATTTAGCTACTCATGCTTGAGAATTCACAATTCCTATTGTTGTTAATAGGAAAAATTATGAACTTACAATCAAAGTAGATGAATACCAAAATCTTGAATTGAAAATCAAAAGCAAATTGCATAAACGAGCTTCAAGATTTAAATAGCTAAAAAGTTTGCAAAATAATTCCAAAAGCTTAGAACAATAGTCTCCAAAAAGGTCTAAACCTTAAAAAGGTAAATTACAACTTATATTTATAGTATTTAAATCCTAAACCAAGTAGGAAACGAAAATAAGGAAAATTCAGTTTTGGCAGTTTTCGACCTACAGAGGCCAACGACGGACCGTGGATCAGCCAACAGTCCATGGGTCACCTCTGTGGTTCAACAGTTGGCAAAAATTCTTGGTCTTCTCATCAACGGTCGCCACATACGGTTCGTAGATCGACTAACGATCCGTTCTACACATCTGTGGTTCAAGTACTGAAACTCAACTTTCTAAATCAAACGACGGCTCCCATCGACGGTCCGTCACTCAGGCAACGGGGTGTAGGTCGCCTCCGTGGTTCCACACTTGGTCAGACTTCCTTGAACCACTGACCCATGGCTTCCACCTACGACTCGTCAACTGAGTGACGGCTCATGGGTGAGCTCGTAGGTCACCAACCTCTTGTTGTTTCAGCTATCTTCAACGGCAACTGCTTCAAACTGATTTCCTACAAAATGAGATCAAACACCATCATATCTAATAACAAAATGCCCAAGACTCACACAAACTCCAAGTGAATTGAATCAAAAATATTGTAAACTCATAGTATATCAATAGTGCCCCACGTATTTTTCCCACTTTGGTGAACAACACACTCACACCAAGTTAGGAAGTGCTAGTTGCAAGCATCACAATAGGGTATGAAATTAATACCCGGTAGTATATCTTTGAGAACAATAATGAGAGGGAATTTAGAGCATTACTACCATCCCTGTCACGTGCCTGATTTATAGATTATGCGTGGATTTCAGAGTTTAGATAATGCACGGAGTTGACGGCCTGATTAAAGTGATGTGTACAGGGGATGTTGGGTTTATTAAGTATTAGAGTAATCATGTTGCTTAGAGACGAGCTCCTCCTCTAGAGGTTTAGGGACCCAATTTGTTCGAGAGGCTGGCCACAAAGCCAAGTGTTGAGGGTTCTATATTCTGGAGACTAGTACTGCTGTAGAGGAGCCCAAAATTGCTTTCACCTAATCTTCTACACCATTAATAACCATTTCTATTGGATTCCCACACCCTTATACTTCAAGCATGGTCATTACCACTTCTTAGTTCCTTAAAAAACTAGGCCAATGTCAAACTCAAACCAAGAAATAATTGTCTCAGTTGATACAGTAGGTAAGGCCATGGGTCAGGTCTTCTATCACTTAAGATGAGGAGAGATTGGAAGTGAAGATATAAATAGTGATTGATGGGATAGCATGTGGTTGCATTGGTGGAATGATCCTCTCAAGCATCAAGTTACCAATCCACTTTGTGATGTATAGGGCCCCTACTTGCTTGGTTTATATTTAGAGGTCGTTCATATCAAATCAAATATTACTTATTTGGACACCACACATACCCCGATCATTTCATCCACCCCCATGCATATGCCTGAGGCTCTGCCTATATTGTGAATTGTTTGCTGATAAGAAGCCCACGATAGATCATGGGAACCAAACTCTAAATGGGGATACTACAGGTTCAGATGACAAGATAGAGAGTCTATAGAAGAAAGAGTGGAGAGATATTGATATTGCTACTCATTGGTCCTTAGAGGAAGACTGAGTAAGGAGAGGAATAGGAAGTGAGATAACGGTGCGTTCATAAGTTCATAAACAATTTCTGTGAGTTTCACCCTGATTGAGTTTGATAAATCGAGAAATACCATGGATCCAACATATTAGAGCCCATTTACTACACCATCAAACGCCAGCGCCTAGGCATCATCGATATGCCTTCACGTCTTGTTTTGTTATTCTTTTTGGTATATTGGAGACAATGCATATTTCTTTTTGATGGGTTGGGGGTAGTCTGTATGTTTTCAAAGAGTATCTCGGTGAAGTCTGAGTAGCGAGGGTACTCACATGTGTCCTTGGAGTATTTTTGTTGTGTTCTTTCTCCAAGTACCTTTAATTATATTGAACCATTATGTTTAGAATGTGTTGTAACTGTGAAAGAAGAATGGGAACACTTAATGGAATCCATGACATATTTTGACTTGGAATTTAAAAAAAGACCCCTCGAGCTTTTTTTATTTGTTGTGTTTGTAGTTTTGATTGATTGATCATGTTGTATCTTTACATGACATTATATATATTGATGTCATAATTGTAAATTAATGTAGGGCATGAATTTGATAGTTCGATTTTGATAGTGAAACTCTGGTCCGCGTGTGAGTGAGTTGCATTATTATTATTCTAACTTTGTGCGTTAATTCAGAACTTTCCCCGTTAGTCTTTTCTAGATTATAGGATGGTTGGTTAGGAAACGATCATAATCCATTTTTAATTTATTTCACTTAGCCTAAATGACCGACCAAATGAACATATGCATCCCTTGATCTATGATTTTGAGACTAAGCAGACATGTTTGTTGTGTTAACCCATTCACCTTCCTGATTTCTTTTCATGAATCTTTATTTTGGACCTAGTCCCTCTTTGGACATCGTGCACCTCAAGTCAGGCACAATGTCTAAGATAAGGGTGGCTACTATAGAGATAAATGAGAATAATGTGGTATGAAAAGAATAGGTTGGTGCAAAAGAAAATATTGTGACCATGTTTGTAAAAAAAAATAAGATGTATTAGAAATGATTGTCTCACCCAACAATTGATGTAAAAGAAGGAAGTAAAGGAAACGAGGGAGGATAAAGTTGGTTGTACAAAAAGTGGAACAAAGTAGCGTAGTGTCAAGGAGGGCATAAGTCACTATTTCCAGATATACCATACTCATTCCCAAGCCTATGCTACAAGCCGAGTAAAGTCCTATAGTGATCATAATCCAATTGTTTGAAAGTTGTGGCATAGAAAATAAGGGAAAGTCTATGGTATTATGCATGCATTATTTGATCCTCTATGTGAGAGTGAGTGTTTTTGTACCAATCCCTAAACTTGAAAATAAAGATAATGTGTGGGAATAGGACTTCTTTGTGGTGAAGGCACAAGAGTAGCACTCTTGATTTCTAATTGTACAGGTGATTATTATCAGTGTATGTAACTTTATCTATTATTGTTATGTCATCCATCAATCTGCATGTGTTAACTTGATAAATTGTGAACTAGAATTTGTTTTGATATAATAAATAGGAGGGTGTCATAACTGTGAGATTAACTATTGAAAACCATATGATTGTCGTAGGTTCCTAGTTTTCTTTTGTTAAAAATATTGTGATGTGATAGTTGTATAAGTTGCTTGAGGAAAAACAACAATTTTAAGTTGAGGGAGTTGATGTGTCATGGTTTTACAATACTTTTGATGCATAAAGTTAGAATTGGTGTAAGTTCAACACTTTTTAGTAAATTTGATATGTTTTGTAGATATTTTGCAGGTAAACAGGATTCAAAAGCTAAGTGTAGGATAAAAAAGTGGCAGCCAGTTTTTGGGATTCACGAAGATATTCTACGGGTTGTGGTTTGAACCATAAGTCATAGATGGCCTCATAGATGAGATTCAAAGACTATGCTAAAACTTTGATTTTCACGAGTGCAAGTTGCTACCAATAAAAGGTTTCATGAGTCGTAGATGGTGATCGTAGATGAAAATTAGAGAGTATACAAAGAAGGCCTAAGATTTACGAGTGGAAACCACAATACATAAACATGTTCATGGACTATAAAAGACGATTGTAGATGAGATACTACATGTGTGCAAAAGATACTTGATCTACAAGTGAGGACCATGAGCCGTAGAAGCTCCCACGGACCGTAGATCTTATCCGTGTAAAAAGTCCTGCAACTAAAGATTTCAGTATTTTTTACGAGAGGATTCCACAGCCCGTGAAACACATCTGTTATCCGTAGATGGTATCTATAGAACTTGTCGAAGACTGTTTTCCTAGTTTGTTTAGTATAGATTTTTAATGTTTATAAATACTTTTTTCTAGGTTTATTTTACACTCTATGCTTGTTTTTTATCTTACACTTAAAATAAAAACAAGTCATTTATTTTGTCTTGAATTTTGAGAAAAATTATCACTTTGATTCTTGGCTTTTGACTTAGAGTTATCAATCAAGAATTTGAATTTTACTATTCATATGTAAGTCTATGATTACGCATTATTAATTAATCATTAATTGTAATCATATGATTATGAGTAGTTAAATCCACAACTAGAGTTGTGAAAACTATGAAGAATCAACAAAGTAGACCAAATATCTAGTAACCAATAAATGGTGTGCAAGCACGTATTTTTTTTCCCCTCGTTTGATTGATTTTTAACGGATGCATATTTTAGAATTTACCTTATTCTTACTTGATGGACCAAAGGGTAACGGATGAGAAAATTGATTATACAACGAAGATTTGAGGCTATATACTCTCATCTAATAGCTTGACCTTGTCCAAGAATAATTAATTTGAGATCAAAGATAAATGTTAGTAAAGCAAACACTCGTAGACATATCAAATTACATGGTGACATTCATCTAATTAAGTGAACAACCACTTAGGTGAATTTAACTTACTAATCTTGCATGCTACGCGCCTGAAAAGGTTACTAAATTAAGGTCTTACTACATTAAGAACTCATGAGGATTGAAAACCCCTAGTTTAATCTCTCATTGATTTACAAACACATTAATATTGATACTTTTTTACTTGTCTACTCTTAAATAACATAAAGATTGCTTATTATACAATTATATCCCCCCATCAGAAATAATACAACTAACAATGCAAATAGTTACAATTAATTTGGGTCCAAACCATATTCCTCATGGGATCAATCCTAACCCTAGTTAGATTCTATATTAAAAAAAATGATTGCTTATACTTCTTTTTCAAAGGTGTAATTTGGGTGTATCAATAATTCATGTAAATGTTGTACTAGGTCACGTATACGTTACAAAATGTCACATAAGTGTTGCAATAGGTCACATGATCATTATAATAGATCACGTAAACCGTTAGTTTATTAATAAATTGTTGGAAAAGAAATTAATTGTTATAATAATGATCTATGGGGATGATTCAAAACCGCTACACTGAATAAATGCCTTTGTCGCACCACAAGGATGAGTAACTATTGTTGAAGGTGTCCCTCTGGTAATGACGTTTATCAATCATTGCAGCAATTGTTGTTATAGCCATATAGCCATGTGAGTTGATGAAACGCATTGTAAATCGTTGCGATAGAACTATAGCAATTGTTTCCCTATTTATGGAGATGGTTTCTCATGCATTATCATAAGCCTGTTTTTTTAGTACTGTGGCTTCCTCTGAGATTTTTTTTGGTAACTTATGGCCAATACAACTACTAGACAACCTCTTGATTCTTTTGAGCCTTTGATAATCACTCTAATAACCTCAACGCTTCCAAAACAAATAATCACGTGTGTGTGAATTCTTTGATCGAATCAAAACGTAATCACATCAATATTGTTGCATCTAAAATCAATTACATATTTGAATGGAGAATCAATAATTGTTTGAGTAGAAAATGAAGTAGATCATATGGTATTGAAAGAAAATCTTGAATATTCGATCAAGAAAAGTTTTTATACGAATACCAAAATATTAACTGATTGAAAAACATCATACCCATACAATGTAAATTAAAAAGATTGATAATGCAACATTGATTTACTTCACCATAGGTATATGTTAATTTATGCAATTCTACCGAAAGACTATGTCAACTTTCTATCAAAATTTTATTTTTGTATTGTCACGATCCAAGACTACCCCCTAGACGTGACATGATTCCTAGAACCACAAGTGATTCCAAGCTAACAACATGGCATAGCATGACACTAAGATAACACGCATAACTGAAGTAAAATGAAAAGAGGAATAAATTCTCCAATATCTAGACATATCATAAAAGAAAAATTTAAGTACAACGACACATACGAAGATACTGATGTCTAAAATAGACTCTAATCATAAGTGAATTTCTAGGACAAGCCCTAGCTCACTTGAACATCTGAAACTTAAAATTAAAAGTCTAATATGAACATATGAAAACATAAGTGGTATGTCTCTGAAGCATGAGGACTCACCAAAGCAAAGCAAAATTGATAAGAGTTTGTACTAACCATGAGCCTCATGAGATACTTTAACACCCATATTATGAAATAATATAGGCAGAAATGTATGCAGGCAGTACTCGGAATGTAATAAGTAGGGGAAATGCAATAAGCATGACATAATAACATGATAAGTCTGAAAATATGATAATGCAATGACCACGTAAAACATAACATGAAAATTGATGATCTAATTCTGAAAACATAGTACAAAACCATGCAATATTCTGAAAATCATAATTATAACATATGTGTGTGGGAGGTACTGATAACCGACATATAACCATGTGAATTAAACATGGAGTTTGATGTATTTCTCCATAAAAAAGGGCCATATATATCATGCCAGGGTATAAAGGCATGATGACGTGGTACCATTAAACATGATGAGCACTTGGCTCCATGAATATATGGGGCATATAGTTCTAGGACTTGGGTAATCGCCATTAGTACAACTCACCGATAAGTACTAGTCCCAATGAAAAACATGCATAATCATAATAAATAGAAACAGAAAAAATCTAATAATAGTAAATCATTCTAGATCCTTAAAATCATGATTTCATAACATAAATCTGAGAGACACTTATCTAAAATCATCTAAATTATATAAATTGATTGCTATTGTATCTCAAAGCATCCTTGATTCATGAAAACCTTCATAACATAATGCATGCATATTGAAATAGCATAATTATGATCATAAAAATACTTGCATAGCATGAGTTCATGAAATACCATCGAAAATATTGAATTATGATTAAAACATATATAATAAGATCAATCATGAAGAATAAATTGAAATTTAATAAGAACCCATAAGAAATCATGGAACCCTAGAATTGGGAAAGAATCATAAATTGAGAAATTGAGGTTTTTTGAGATTCAATAGGTGAAAAAGGACCCATTGATGAAGTTCACATATACATTGATAGAAAGAAACCCTAGGTGAAATTGGAAAAGAATACTTGAAGCTTTGGAATACTTATTCTTGTCTTGGGAGAGAAGCTTGAGGGTGAAGATTTTGATTTTGAGAGAATAAGAGGGAAAGAAGACTAGGGGTCTTCAAAATAAGTTATAGTCTCTAAAATAGGCTTAAAATGACATAGTATAGGAATTAAAAAAGTAAGAAAATACCCAACTACTGATACACCAAATTACACATCCCTAGAGAAGTATACGTTGTAGTTGTTCAAATAAAGAACCTAATATAGGTTAGGGTCGATCCCACAACGAATGAGGTCTAGACTTAGGCTAATTAACTGTTGATTGTACTTTTAGTCTGATTATTTCTGTAAGAAGGGGAGTTTTGTGAAACAAAATATTAATTGATTGATTTCAGTAACCAAGTAAATAGAATTTAATGTTTTGTAGAATCAATAGAAGATGAAACTAGGTTTCTGTGTTCCCCACAAGTCCTTAACGCGGTAAACCTTATAGTAGTACCATTGTCTAGTGTTTAATATACAAAGTCGGTAAATTATGTATCTCCTAAGTGATTGGTCATACAAATATGAAATTTCACCATGCAATTTGGTCGTTCTACGGGTGTGTGCTTTACTAACCCTTACCATTGACCCCAGATTAGCTCTCACAGAGATGGTTTAAGCTATTGTATGTCGATTGTAGTGGTAAAATCTCTGTTGTTTAATCTTTTTTCCCATTCGTTACTTTCTTGGTCGGGCAAGTAGGAATAAGGAGGGTTCTAACGTTGGCCACCGTTAAAAAGCATTCAAAACAAAGAGAGTAACAATACATGCATAAACACTATTCAAGAATTACTAATTATTAGGTCTACGATATTAATTTCTCATGGTTCTCACAACCCTAGTTGTGGATTTAGATACTCATGCTTGTGTTATTACATTTCATAATAAGTTTGTTAAAATAAATCATGAACTTACAATGAGAGTAGTTAAAATTCAAAATATTGAATTGATGAACAA
This sequence comes from Solanum etuberosum, assembly GCA_029582245.1. Taxonomy (NCBI): domain Eukaryota; kingdom Viridiplantae; phylum Streptophyta; class Magnoliopsida; order Solanales; family Solanaceae; genus Solanum; species Solanum etuberosum. The sequence continues at coordinate 83,216 of JAJONR010001336.1, forward strand.
AGGATTGTACTAAACTGATGCTTCAAGAATTAAAAGTGACAAATTATTCACCAAAATAATTCTCCAAACCAAAAGTAAAATAATTAATCGTCTAACAGTAAAAAAACGCGAATTAAAATAAATATTTATAAAAATCTAATCCTAAATAAATTCAAAAAAGGAAACATAGACTAGTGGACTTCGACAGTCAAGTCTACGGGTCATGGTCTACGACTCGTAGACCAATCCCGTAGAAGGCAGCTTCTTCAAAGGCTATTTGGACTCTCCCTATGGACATAATCTATGACTAATAGACCTTTGTACGGTTCGTCCTAGAAACTCATCGTTCAAAGTACTGGGACTCATAATTCTTGCCTCTTTCTACGACTCAGAACTCCAGCTCGTAGGTCATCCTACGACTCGTAGTCTACTTCTGTCTCCCCATACTTAGCCAAAATATCAAATTTTTCAGCCTTCATCTACGAGTCACTCCTACAGCTTGTAGCATAGACTACAGCTCGTAGCATGGACTACAGCTCGCGGCTCGACTCGTAGGTCATCAAAAAATAGTTGTTTCATTCAATTTTCATCCTCGGATTGACAAAACTTACTTTCTTACAAACATAGATAAAAATATCATCAAATCTACTAACAAATTCTTAATACACATGCAAAACTCCAAGTTTAAAGCATTTTAATTACTGTAAATTTGTGGTACATCAACACCCTCAACTTAAAATCATTGTTTGTCATCAAGCGACACTACTAACACAAACATGACACGATGCAAAAGTAAACCTTGAACTAAAGCATTCATATGGCCTTATCCTCAATAATATATCCTCCATTTTCAAAACATAGTGCAATCATTACGTTCAAAATAAGACAACATATGTGGATCAATTCATGACATAGACAAATCAATTGATACATTCACATACACCGATAACAATCACTAAGATACCAATTTTTCGACAATGTGCTTTGTGCCTTTACCGCAAAGAAATCCCATTATTCACACATATATTGATATATATTTCAAGTTTAGGGACTCAGTATACGCTTACTCTCACAATTGAATTCATTATAGTACATACATAATATCATAGGTTTGCCCTTACTTTCTACACTTAGACTCTCAAATCATAAAATTAGGATCACTATAGGACTTTATTAGCTTGTAATGTGTGCTCGGGTTCAGGTGGGTGTATTTAGATTTTAAATGACTTTTCTGCACTATTTGACATTACATTGGCTATTTTCCTCTTTTACAACCAATCTGAATTTCTCCTTTATTTTCTTTTCTTCTCATTTTTCATTGAAGCTCGGGTGTGGCTTTGACTTGCTTTTCTTTTTCGTTTCAAACTTTTCTTCGTATTTTCATTCTTTTACCTTTGTATTTTCTTTATTATGCCACACCATCTTAATTATTTTTTTCTTTTTTCTCAATGCACAACTCTTTTCATACCTCTTTCTTTTCTTATTTTCCTCTATAGTAGACATCCTCAACTTAGACTTTTAGTCTGAGTTAAGGTGCACAATGTTCAATTAGAGACCAGGGCCAAAACAAAGGTTAACAATTATCATGGGAAGGTGAATTGGATAAATCAAGATAATGGTTTAATTTAGGCTCAATAATTTGGATTGGAGGGAGCATTTCAATTTGGTTGGTTTTTTTTAGGCTTAGTGGACTCAGTTTCAACAATGGCTTAAGATCCTTTCCTAATTAATAGTTAAATCATCCTCGCAAAATTAACAAGGCAAGTTCTAGATTGGAATATACTTTACGAATGAACAAATAATCTCACACACACATGCCACATCGTTTCACTTATCAAATTATCATTGTATTTGGTTCATGCTTTGGCTTAAGTCATGTTAGCCTATTAGTTCTATCATGTCATGCAAAGGTCCTACACAATTGAGTTATCAATCACACAGATATAGCACAAATACAACAATTTAAAGGGATATATTTTTCATGCAACACTACCATTATGTTTTTGTTTCTAGTCTACACATACAATCAACATTCTAAACATGTCGGTTCAATAGAAATTAAATAGTCCTTGGGGAAAAAGAACACATGTAAGAAAACTCCAAGGCATGATCAAAGTGTTCGCGCTATTCAGACTTCACCTTTTACACTCTTTAATAGATTCACCGAATTCTCATATAAAATAGTGTGTGATGTCCCCAATGCACTAACAAAATAAGGAATGGAGAGTGAAGACAAACGTGTGGCACCTAAGTGTTGGAGAACTAGGCAGAGGCATATAGGTCCCCTAGTGGGGATCTCAGTGTAACAATGTGTGCCTTTGTATCAACCTAGGTGGCGCCATCAGTAACGCCCTCTAGAACATTATGAGGAGCACCATCAGTAGTGCCCTCTGATTTTGATGATCCAGCTACCTGCTGTCGGACTCTCTCCAATCTCATCTCCTCATCAAGTATGAATTGTCTTTGAGCCGCCTCAAGTGCACGCCACTCTCGCTTCCTTGCGCGCTCCTCAACATCCTCATCGACACCATCATCAGTCCGCGTGCACTTCTCAGTCGCACGATGAGGGTCTGCATCGCCAAATAAAGTCAATAGAACCTCATCTCCAACCTCGACGGGTGAAAGACCAGGTGCAGAAGAAGTTGCGGCAATCAGCACATCACCATCAACCCAAAGCTTATCCAACTCATTCCAGAATCTCTCAAAGTCTACACCTGGATTGGTCTGGGGTCGGGCGAGCATCCTCAAATCAAAGACGTCTAGTCTCCATTGGGTAGTCTAAGTCTACTCCACCATCATTGCTTTCATTCTCATCTGTTGAGCCTAGGGTCAGAGATACTGCAGAAATTATGCCATCTGAGTTTCTAGCCGCTGAAGTCTGGCAACTGGTAAAGTGGGAGACTCACTGCAGTAGAAGTATGTGGTGTGCTCACATACGGTGCGGATGAGAAAGTATGTGTTGCCTCGACGGGCTCAGCAGTAGTGGTATCCCCGTAAGGAACCTCACTGTCTCAAGGTTTCTTGGTCGTCGGCATTTGTCGAATGCTAAAATGTAATTTGCGTCATGGCGCAACTGGTTTGCCTCATCCTGGATAAGCCTGACGTCCAGCTTCTAACTTAACAGAATTAGTAGGTCAATACCCCAGTAGTGGCACATTGGACTCCCGGTATAAATGGAATATCAGCCTAGGGAAAGGGGAGAGTCGTGGAAATTCAGAATGTTCGCTTATGTATCTCTGCAATAAGAACTCGAGCAAAATCAATCTCTAATATTTCAATGAGACATGCAACCATCACCGCCTGATTTGAGTCAAGTGATTATCTGCCATAGTGGGGGATAGGTGGGAACAGAGGATTAACCACCAAAATTTAGCAGTGAGGCCTTTTTGATTGGGCCATGAACATGTACATAGTTTGCGTCGACCCCTGCTACATAATATATCCAGCAACCCATCTCAATAAAGCCTCTTTCTAAGAGAAATCCTTCATCGCTTTTGTATCGCGCACAAGCTGCATCTTATAACTGAATTCGGTTGTTGATGCAGTTTGCTCATAATTTGGGCTATGCATAAATCGGTGAATGGTCTCTTCCGAGATGTCAACCGAAACTTCTAAAACCCTGGTGCTCAGAAAAGAAGGTTGTGCTAGTTTCTTACCCATTTTCGGCATCAAATTCTTAACTATGGCTGCATACGAAACATAAAACTCTTGAACCATATTTTCATTGTATTGGCTCGGAGACTCTGCCATCCATTCATATTAATGTCGTTTGAATAGTGCATGTATCTTTGGAGTAGTGTGCAAACTACCGATCAACACCATCGGCTCCTCCGTAATTGTTCGTTTGGGTTTCTTCTCGTATTACAATCTGTCGACATCCTAAAGATTTGGGACATGCCTCGGACCTCAAAACAGTTAGGCTACCCCGCAATCCAAACAAACTGTATATGCTCCTTTGATCCCACAGAGTGAGACCCCTCAGAACCAGACTGAGATCTGAATTGAGAGCCCGATGCGAACTCTACCGGTGAACTATCTGCCTCGCTCTGTGAGCCAGCTCCCTCTTCAGACTGGGGAGTGGATGTATGTGGTGGTGCGGCTATACCAACCCGATCTAGGACCGTCTGTTGTTGTCGGGATTGATTTATGGTGATCCGGGGTACCCTAGGTGAGTCCTCTCCCACATCGAGATTGTATTCTGAACCACTTTATTCATCATCGGTGGCTTCATCCCGCAAGTGATACTTGGACACAAAAGGTGCGGTGGATTTTCCCCTCTTCGTGAAGTACCTTTTGGCGGCATAGTACCTGTGAAAATCTTGTTAGTAACTTAGATGTAGGGGAAAGAAGGCAAGATTAACTGAAAACAAATTTACGAGACCTAAAAAGAACTCAAGAAATTATATTGTTTTTGGTCCTATGGTTGGGTACCTACGGACCGTAGAATTTTCTATACGTCGTAGGACCCAATCGTAGGAAGGAAGGCAACTTTTCATGTTTCAGTAGTTGGAACTACAGACTGACAGTCGGTCCGTCAAAGTTTCTACAGACCATAGGTCAGTCTCGTAGTTCACAACTTGAGCTACTAGAATTTCATATATGAACTACGAGACTTATCTACGAGTCATATAAAATCCTACGGATCATAGATAGGCTCTGTAGTCTCCCTCATTGATATTTAATTTTTTATACTTCTTGTACGAGTCCTATCTAGGGTCCGTAGATAGCATCCATACAAAGGTTAGTGTGAAATAGTCAACACTGCTCATATCCAATGTTACATATATTACGCACATGAACTGATCATATCATATGAGTACTTTAAAATAGGATCCTTTATTTGATCCTAATGAAGACATAATAATTACAATAGCTTGAATATCTTTTCCATTTTGCCACACAATTATTTTGTTAAGGATGTAGTGTTTTCGATGGTCATTGTCCTTGAGAAGCCATTGTAAGTTGATATGGCAACACAAAATTCAACAAGACCAAGTTATGCGAGCGTATTTACTTAATTGACAGTTATGACAAATGCAAATAAGTTTTCTTCATGAGAATGAGGTCATATAATGACGTTATACATATTGTTGTTACACGTAACACCAAAACTAAGAGTCTATTTGGATTGGCTAAAAAAAATAGCTTTTAAGTCAAAAATAAAAAAAATCAAACGTAAATGATTTTAAAGTCAAAAAATAAAAAAAAGTAGAGAAAGTCTACTTTTGGTTTTTAACTTATTTTAAGTTATTTTTAACCTTGCAAAACACTTCCTAACTTGTTTTAAGTCATTTTTGACTTATTTTAAGTAATTTTAAATTTGTAAAACACTTTTAGAAGTTAAAACTGACTTGAAAGCAGGTTTGACCAACTTTTAAGCCGATCCAAACTGACTTAAAAGCAGGTTTGACCAACTTTTAAGCCGATCCAAACACCCTCTCTCTCTGATTTGACTTCACCAACTAATCTGTGATTTTAACCTGACTCCAAACTTTCAGTATTTTCCTTAATTAGATACAATTGGATAGTGAACATCTCTAAGGACCCGTTTGGTAGGGTATTAAATAGAATAGTTCATGGATTAAAATTTAGTTCATATAATACATTGTTTGGTTACTTTATTTTATTTAATCCATGGATTGCTTATACACCATATGTGGTCTTATTTTATCCCTAGAAAATGGAGGGATAACTAATCCAAGGTTTAACAAACCTTTGATAAGACCCCTAAATGACAAAACTATCCCTTTATTCATTTTCCTAAATTTCTTTTGTAATTTGATTTTCTTTTTATTTATACTGAAATAATTATAAATGTTCTTTTTAATTCTCCAAATTTGTTTAGTGTAATTTAATGATTTCACTAATATTTTTTTCTCCATTTTTTAAAATCTTTTTTATTGAATGTAGTTCGTCGATTAACCACTTGAACTATTTTTTTTAAGCTTTAGGTATTGAACAGTATAAGTAGTCTTAAATCTATGTTAAGTTTAAGATATATTTAACCAACAAAAAATTAGAAATACACTGTGTCATCAAGGATCTCCTTAGTGGTACATCATACCTCAAAATTAATAACAATATATATATAACTTAACTAGTTAAATGAAATAGAAAATCTTACAAAAAAATAATATTGTCCGGCGGTTATCTACCTTGACTCAATTACATGAAATAAACAATCTCATAATAACACAAGGGTATAATAGGAAAGAAATTTTTTATAGAGTTTTAAATCAAATACAAGATTAAGTGGGAAGAAATGAATCAAACACTTGACAAAAAATAGTCCTTGCACTACTAATCCATGCATTACTAATCTTTGCGTTATTAATCCCTGCATTATCAATGTTTGTAGCAAACGACCCCTAAATGCAATATTTATACATGACTACACGCTCATGATATTGTCTTGTGCATTATACAAATATATAGTTACATGGTCCTAAAATTAGTGCTCACAATTCTAATTTTTTTTTTCCTAAAATTACTTCAGTCACTTTTATAGCAACAATAAAAACTCAATCATTGTTTCTTGAAAATAATATATATCTATATTATGTTAAAAATGTATTCCCAATTGTTACTTAATGAGTCAAAAATACATTTTTTAAATAAATATATTATTTATTTTCTTTTTGAAAACATTCTTTTCTAATAATTTTTTTTTTATTAGCAAATATGTATCCTACTTCAATGCAAAAAATTAAAAATATTTCATGTTCCATTATAATTATTTTTTATCCTTATCTAAATAAAAATTAATGATGAGTTCACTATGATTTTATACCTATGACATTTATTATCTATTATTATTATATTAAAAGGGTGTATGGAGTTACTCTAAAAAAAAAAATCTTTTCTTACATTTTTATTAGTCAAAGTGATTTTAAAAAAAGAAATTAAGTGTAAGGTTTTATTTTTAAAAGTAATATTTTATTAGGAACAAAATGTGTTTAAAAAGAAAAAAATAAATAAATATATATATATATAAATATATATATATATATATATATATATATATATATTTGGAAAAAGAGATTTTTGACATGTTTGATAACAATAGAGATATGTTTTGACCAAAGGTATTGACCACAAGAGCATTTTTGAACAAAATTATAAAGGAAAAACATTTTTATTTATTTTAAATCATTTAAGAATTTTCCCTTTTTAAAAAAAATAATGAAAGGAAAAACTGAGTGTTGAACTTCATAGTATAACCAACTCAGCATACACTCATCCATTCTAAGCAAAAGTGCTTTTTTGATTCCTTTGTTGTGAGGAAAAATGCTTTTGCTTTGTACATTTGGGTTTTTGTCTTCATGTGTGAAAGCTTTTCCAGAATTATATGCAATATTGCAAAACAATAGTCTTCGTCAAATGACAATTATTATAGATAGATTCTACAGATTATGCTACTTAAATAGTCTTCAACTACTTCTCCACTATATAAATACCCCATTCCTCCAACCCCTTGTGAGAGTTCACAGTTATCATCCTTTTTATATGATTTTCTTGATTCTCTCTTGTTTTTTGATGCTTTTGTGTGAGTTTGAATTGAGATTTATTTCACTGAAGTAGTTGATTTTTTGCTCATACTTTTGTTTCTTTGATACTGATACCTTTTATTTGATCAAAACCCTTGAATTCTTCATGGGGTTTTGGGTTTGATTGGAATTTCAATTTTTTGAGTTTCTGGGTTGGTTTAGAATGGAGCCACTGGATAGGAATCAAAGAAATGGAGAGGGTTTACATTTGAGAGATAGGATTGGGATGGATCCATTAAGTAGGAATCAAGGAAATGGGGAGGGTTTTAATTTGAATGAGGAGGCAGGGATGGAGCCATTGAGAAGGAATCAAAGAAATGGGGAGGTTTTGAATTTGGGTGAGGGGATTGGGATGGAGCTACGGAGTAGGAATCAAAGAAATGGGGAGGTTTTGAATTTGAGTCAGGAGATTAGGATGGAGCCATGGAGTATGAATCAAAGAAATGGGGAGGGTTTGAATTTGAGCGAGGGGATTGGGATGGATCCATGGGGTAGGAATTTGAGTGAGGGGGCTGGGATGGAGCCATGGAGTATGAATCAAATAAATGGGGAGGGTTTGAAGTTGATCGAGGGGATTCGGATGGAGCCATGGAATATGAATCAAAGAAATGGGGCGGGTTTGAATTTGGGTGAGGGGATTGGGGCGGAGCCATGGAGTAGGAATCAAAGAAATGGGGAGGGTTTGAATTTGAATGAGGGGATTGAGATGGAGCCATGGAGTATGAGTCAAAGAAATGGGGAGGGTTTGAATTTGAGTAATGGGATTGGGATGGAGCCATGGAGTATGGATCAAAGAAATGGGGAGGGTTTGAATTTGAGCGAGGGGATTGGGATAGAGCCGTGGAGTATGAATCAAAGAAATTGGGCGGGTTTGAATTTGAGTGAGGGGATTGGGATGGAGCCATGGGGTAGGAATCAAACAAATGGGGAGGGTTTGAATTTGAATGAGTGGATTGGGACGGAGCCATGGAATATGAGTCAAAGAAATGGGGAGGGTTTGAATTTGAGCGAGGGGATTGGGATGGAGCCATGGAGTATGAATCAAAGAAATGGGGAGGGTTTGAATTTGAGCGGGGGGATTGGGATGGAGTCATGTAGTATGAATCAAAGAAATGGGGAGGGTTTTAATTTGAGTGAGGGGATTGGTATAGAGTCATGGAGTATGAATCAAAGAAATGGGGAGGGTTTGAATTTGAGTGAGGGGATTGGGATAGAGCCATGGAGTATGAATCAAAGAAATGGGGAGGGTTTGAATTTGAGTGAGGGGATTGGGATGAAGAGGGTTAGTGAGGGAGTGGAAGATGACTCAGTGGTTAAAAAAGTTAGGTTTTATGATGAAATATTTGGTTCTCACAAATATACTGATGAGAATGTTGCTTTAGAAAAGGTTAAGGATGAGCATCTAAAGAGTAAAAGTCAAGTCATGGTTTTTGAAAAACTTGATGAAAGTATTGGGCATGTAGGTAAAATGGACATTTTGAAAGGGGGAGGGATCAAGAATGGGGCAGTGGGTGCCGGAGAATTCATTGTTGGGTGTCAAGAAGGTGGACTTTTAAGGGTACCAGAAGAGTGTCACAATGCTATTCAAATGTCAAATTGGAACTTAGGGAATGCTAATGGGGGCAGTGAACTGGGTTTTGATTTTAATATTCCAGTTCTGGAAGCGGCCGATGGAAGTACTTTAGTTGGTGTGATGAAGTATACTCAGAGGACTGTTGAATTAAATGAAATTAGGTCTGGTGTGACTGATCGCTGGGAAGAAAGAGTGAACAAGGGAAAGATGGAGCAAATTGAGGAAATAATACCTTATGTCGCCCGAAATTGCAATCTTGAGTTGGGAGTGATGAACAAAGACCAGGATATTGGTGGAAGTAGTCCATTGGGCGGTGAGAAGAGATACACCAGAGAAGAAAAGGGAAAGGCTAAGGTTGACAACTCTTGGTTAGCACTTACAACCTTGCCAATGGAGTTGGACTTGCAACACAGCAAGCAGCAGCACGAGGCTATTTCAACAGTGCCACAGCTAGGATCCATCCAGCGTATACAAAGTGTTGATGTGTTACCAATTGAAAATGTTGAACTTAGAAAAAATTTGAATGCTGAACATGCATCAAGACAAAAAAATGCATTAAGGGAAAGAGCTGTTCACTTTGCACGCTATGATGCTCCCCGTGAAGGCTCTTCTAGTCAGGAAACAAAATTGCCAACTTTGGAAACTATTAAAGATCTAGGGAACACCCCCAATCTCGCTTCTACTGCATTGAAGGGGATTAGGGAGCGTATACCTAAACGAAAGGATGAGAAATTAGTTAGATGGGAAGCATCTCAACATCCTGAAAATAAAGAGTTTTCTTGTGTGTTTCCTTCACTGCTAGATCTTTCCTTGAAAACCCTTGCAGAAAACGCTGAAGCAATAGTTTCTCTCAAAGGTATCCCTGATATCTTGAGGGGAAGATTGACTGAAATACTCTGCAATTCTAGGAAAATGAGTACTCATATGTTGGACCTTCTTGTTCAAGGATCACCAACTCAAATTCGCATAAAGGACTGTTCATGGTTAACAGAAGAACAGTTTTGCAACTCATTTAGAGACTTTGATAGAAGAAACTTGATGGTAATCTATGCTTCTTCATTTTAAACTTTTGTTTATTGTTTTTTGTTAATGTGGCATATATTATTCTCTGAAATGTTTCTGCCAAATTATGATTAGGTTACTAGAAGGTAGAGCTAAAGTGTGATTTGTAGTATTATACAGTTGGATAATTGGAGTAATCTTATTGTTGCATACATTTAGAAACCTTTGTGGGGCAACTTACAACCACTATAAGGCTAGGGAAAAAGTAAAGAGCAGTCAAGGACGCAAGGGTACTTATCAAGCAACAGATTTATTCTTTCTACTTCTTGAATGACACAAGTTTCCTACCACAGGAGAAAAGATACAGAAGATAATTCTTAGTGTTGAGAGTTTCTTATTGGTGGACATATGAACTTTTCTTCCCGTGTTTTGCACAAAGGTTGGTAGAGAGATAACAGAGCATGTAAGTAGAATGACAACAGAATAGTGTCATCTGTTAAAAACATTTGCCGAGCTTTACTTTCCTTTATTTGTGTTCTCTGTTCAGTATATACGTTTTTTTGGATGGTTCCTACTCTGTTCTGTTGTCTCAAAAACTGTGTTATTCTAAAGATTTACAAAATATATTCTACTTTTTCCAAGGTGTGGGGATGGCAGAGAAGAGGGCAGCAGACCTTTAGGGAGGGTGTTTTCAGTAGGTTGTTTTGTCTTTCTTTATGGAGTACTACTTTTGGTGCATATGTTATAATACCTTTATTCATTGGGAAAGGAGGGGTACATTTCAACCTGACTTCTGGTCACCATCCTGTGACTTTTCTCTACTTCTACATTCTTTTCTCATCATCTTCTTTTCGTCCTGGCAAGATTGCCCTTGTTCTTTACACATATTGTTAGAAAAAATCATTTGTGACTTCCTCCCGTCTCCTGAGAATGCTAAAGGATTTAAACATTATCCCTAAACAGGGCTGTTGCTTTAGTCAAGTTAATTCTTCTCCCAACAATCCGACATTCCTTTTGCAACATGGACAGCCGTAGCACAATTTCAGTGAAGTAGTTAGCTTCTTGGTGAAATGGTTTGTTTTGGACCTTATGAAGTTGTATCTGTTTTGGTGGACTCTAAAAGAGTCGGCCCTGTGGTTTTTTATCTGAATAATTAACCTTGTTATACTCCCTTATTGTTCCTTTTGGAGGTAGATAGAGGAATTATTACATAAAGTACTTCCCGAAAGGAGATAAATGGAGAAAAGCCTGTATGTAGTTCATGGTAACCCAAAATCTTTGGCATATAACCCAGGTTTTTGGGTTTTTTGTTACTTGCTTCTGATATGATTTTGCTAGAAATTTTCCAGTTGATGTCCTCGTTCTTTCTGGTAACTTTTGAAGTGTGAACTGTTATGCAATGTCAAAGTAAGCCTTACTTCATTAATGTTGTTTTACAGTTTGTTAATCAAAAGTAGCAACTATGCATAAGCACCTTAAAGTGTACGAGTGTTTGGATAAGTAGAGTATGGCAGGATAAGTTTGGTTCTCATAAAAATAACGAATGTCTAGTGAGATTGGATGTGATTCTGATGCCTAAATGCAGCAGACAATTTAGATACCCTAGATTCTGTTTTCAGGAGAATGACACGATAGATCAAAATGTAGCACATAGAATTAACATATTATGGTAAGGAAATTATTTGGGAAAGTTTGAGAAGCTTAATTAGTAGGAGGCTAGGAGCCAGTTGGGTAGAGAGTGAATGTATAACATCTCTCTTGAATTTCGGCAGACCCCAAACCATTTCTGATCATTCATGTACCAACCCTCTCTCATTTCACTGATCCTTCCAGACTTCTACTTAAAACATCCATTACCAAAAATCAAAATTAGATCTTCTTTCTCTGAATTACCACCTTCCATTACAGATTTCACTTACTATGCCAGAAAACCCTCTCATGTACAGTTTTGATAGCAGAATTAGTGAATTGATTCTCAAAGTAACTTAAGCCTAGTGTATGGCGGCGTGAAAGATAAATAAGTTATCTAACTTCTCTAGTTTCATTATCAACCAAATAGAAAGGAAGGCAGTCTTTGTGGGCTGGCTAGAAATCATTTGAATTCAATTGAGAGAGTTGGCTGACAACTCACCAGGAAGATATGAACTCCTTTAGTGGAGGAGGCATTTGGTGCTATCACTGTTGTCAAAGGCGCGCTTAAGCGCTAAAGTGAAGTGCAAAACATCTTGATGTATATATTTCTACACATGTAGCCCAGGAACAGGCTTTGGTTGTTTTGTTTCTCGCTGCTGATACACATGAATTTGATAGAAGTTTTTTCAAGTTGATGTCCTCATTACTTGCTGATAAATTTGGAAGTGTAAACTCATGCATTTCTAAGATAGCCTTTATTTTCACTAATGTTGTTTTATCAGACTGCATAATTTTCTATACCTTCTTTTTCTACCTTGTTGCTGGGAGCTGATATTAGATATACAATTATTGTTATTGTTGTCGTTACTACTACTGCTATTACTTTATTTTGATGATTCTGTAAGCTGATATGATTCTTATACCTTTCTGGCTTGGAAGCAGGTGCTTCAACTAGATCTATGCGGACAACCCACACTTGATCATGTGTTGGGTACAACCATTGCTACGGCTTCAAATAGCTTACCTAATTTAGCCATCTTGTCACTGAGGGGTGCTTGTCGGATGTCTGATAGAGCTCTGGAAATACTTGTTACATCAGCGCCTTCTCTACAATCCATTGATTTGAGTCAGTGCTCCCTTTTGACCCACGCTAGTATTGGTATCGCAGCCAACTCATTGGGATCAATTCTCAAGGAGCTCTGTATAGATGATTGCCAGAGCATAGATGCAATACATATATTACCTTCACTGGAGAAGATGGAGCATTTGGAACTGTTGTCGGTAGCTGGAATTCATAGTGTATGTGATCAGTTTGTAAGCGAGTTACTTACAGCACGTGGTCAAAATATAAAAGAGCTTGATATTTCCCGCTGCCCGTAAGTAAATATTACTTCCACTTGTCGATTTACTATGACACAGTTGGTGAAGATTAAATACTCACATTATTTAGATTTAATTTAGTCTTTTAACCTCATCTGTTCTGGATGCAGGAATCTGACTGATCAATCCCTGAAGTTTATTGGAGATGCATGTGCTAACTTGCATTCATTAAATATTTCAAAGTTGAGTGAATTGACAGATGTTGGACTGCAGTTTCTCGCGAATGGTTGTCGATCAATCCGGAAACTCGTATTTTGCCGTAATAATTTCAGGTTTGGTCCTGATATCCAGTTTGCTTCTTGAAATGTTCAGTTATGCTACTATATTTAATGGCAATAATGATGGCTCTTTCACTAAGATTTTGTCTGCAAGCATTTTCCTTAGTCAGAACAAATCAAGTTTTCGCTGTCCATACACCCCTAAAAGGAATAGACATATATATATGGGAAGCAACTTTGAGATGGTATTTCTATACCAGATAAGCTCAGAACAAAACAAAACAAAAAGTACTTTATGTACGGACCATCAATTTACTTCTGTAATTACTTGTTTGTGGATCGTGTTCTTTTTCCATTTTTCAATATTGGAAGCATCTTTAAAAAGTTCTTCAGAGAAATTGGACTGCACTTTAAGGAAAAAACCAAGAAGAAAGCAGTGTCCTGGAATTGGCCATACTTTGACATGCTGCAGCATGCTAGACTTTTCCTGCAGACAAGCAGCTAAAGAACTTGCTATGATATATTGAACATGTCTACCCTGCGTGTTTAACTTGCATCATGATTGGTAGAAGCCTCTTAATTCCTTAGGGTAGTGAAGCTCAGAAAGAGAGCTCAGCTCTGAGAAGGAAGAGATTGGTTTCAACCTATGTTGCTTAGACTCTCCAAAAACATAGCCGCACTCATGTCGGATTGTCTAAAATGCACTAATTTTGAAGAGTTGGCACACACCATTAGCATAATTAAGAGTCCGAGCAACATAGGTCTCAACATATAAGGTAGGGCCTTCTTGAGGGGTCTTTTACACAGGCTCCCGCAATATATTATTCTGCTGTGCCTTTCACGTGGATAAAGGTGCTAGAGGTAAGATTAGCTTCCGGGAGCCTTACAAACAACCAGAATAAGGGAGACAAAAAGAATCCTTTCCATTGGTGCATGTTGTCATCAATAGAAAAGGAGAGGCACTAGAAGAATTAGGAGTCAGGCAGGAACCTAGTAGTAGTTCCTTGTTCTAGCACTCCCTTGGGAAATGGGGTTAGACATGAAGCAATTAATGTTGAACAACTCATTATTATCCTATGTTTAACGTTAAGCAATTGCTTTTAGACTTTCTTGCAGTCAATGTAGTGGTGAAAAGAGAGACACTTATCATTTATCAGTGGGAAAGAATGGGTGTATGAGAGAGGTGCGAGTGAGTGGTCCCTGGCCTTGGTTATTAAGTTGATCAAATTATGCCTCCACATCAGTTTTAATGACATATCCTCCAACTAAAGTAGAATAATTACCACTTAATATTATAAGTCTAATTAAGGTTTAACAATAGGCTGGAGGTTTGGAGACAGATCCTGAAGTCAGGGTTAAGGTTCAACAAGACTAAGACAAAATACTTGGAGTGCAAGTTAATTGATGTAACACACGTGGGTAGATGTGGAAGTAAGGATTGATACACAAGTCATCTCCAAGAAAAGAAGTGATAGGAACCAAGGTTTTTTACCGGATAAAAGCAACAGAAAATACAAAGAGAGACACAAGTATCTCGTATCTCGTAGAACAGTAGAAAATACAAAGAGAGACAAGTATCTCGTATCTCTTAGAACAACCTTTAATAGCATTTAAAAGATATATTACCATATGTCTACTTATTTACTAGATCTCCTATTATATAATAGATAACTTATAACTACTTTATAACTATTTAGGATAAGGATAGATAACTTCTAGTAACCATAAGGAACTGCCAAATAACTTCTAATAATGTACGAAACTATTCATTGCTCCATAGGTGAAACCGGCAGGAATTTGAGAAGATGCAAATCATTATCTTCTCCTATCTTTCTTCGCTTCTTCCTCCTTGAATAAGTATGGAAGATACGTGCCTTATCAGTACACCCCTCCTGGAAAGACGACTTGTCCTCAAGGCGAAAATCTGGAAACTGTGCAGCTAACAGAGATTTTTGGCCATATGGCTGAAGACGTAAAATAGAAGCATTACCAGCATTAGAAGAGAGGTCTATGTGCTTATAATTTGCCTTCATAAGGTTCAACATAGCATCTCTAGTCAACATCTGTTCTTCAAGGTCTGATTGGAAAGATGTTGTGAGTGTTTTCCGAGGAACGCCTTGCAGTTTATAAGTTTTCTCATTCAATTGGAAGATTAGGAACATCTCATTCCAATTAGCTTGTATTGTGTTCAGGGATGCTAGCCATTGTATACCCAACACCATGTCTGCGCCACCAAAGGAAAAAGGGAAGAAATCGTGCTTTATGACCAAGTTAGAAACCTCTACTGACAGGTCATGACAAAATTTGTTGCATTTGATAATTTCACCATTGCCTATCTGGACACCAAAAATAGGGATGTATTGGTCTGCCAACCCAAGTTTCGTGACAATTTCTTCTGCTACAAAATTATGCGTCGAACCACTATCTACCAACATCAACACTTTATGCCCGCAAAGAGTGCGTTGAAGTTTCAAAGTTGAAGCAGATTCTTTGCCCAAAATTGCATGAAAAGAGATCTCCCCCAAATCAGTAGGGGGTATGTCTTCATTCTGATTACCTTCAACACTTTGCACTTGGTTTTCCTCTTGCATTAATTCCAATTGTGCAAAAGTCCCAGGTTTGCAGCGATCTCCACAACGGTAGCATAGGCCTTTTTCTCGCCGAATTTGTTGTTCAGAATTCAGTGGGCTAGTGTTTGGAAGAGATGACTGTTGAAAAGGGCGTGTAACTGGTTGGCGGGATGATTGAAAATTAAAGGATTCTCGAGCCGTTGGAGAGGAAGTCCCAATTGATGAAGGTCTTGATACAGAAGGCCAAGCAGGCACCTTACTGGACTGATTTAGTCCTTGTTTTCCTTCATATTCTAAGGCCAAACTCATCGCCTTATACACAGATCGAGGCTTGTGAATCCTAACATCCACACGAAGGTCTTCTTTGAGTCCGCTAAGGAAAACTCCAAGCAAACAATGTTCTGGCCAAGTTTGCAAATGGGCTGCCCGTTTTGCAAATTCCTGCCTATACTCGAACACTGATCCAGTCTGTTGGATACTACACAAATGTTCATCTGGATTTTGAAACTCAGCGGGTCCGTAATTTTCCTGCATAACTTTCACCAACTCATCCCAGTAATAAATTGTTCTTTCACTGTTGATCCAAGCAAAAAGGTCCAATGCATCTCCTTCCAAATACATTGAAGCCACATCAACCTTGCAATCATTAGGTGTTTGATAATTTTGAAAATACTTCTCTGCTTTCAAAATCCAACCTCGAGGATCTCCTCCCTCATACTTAGGAAATTCCATCTTTGTGTGCGAACGTCGATAAGTTTCTTGATGCCTCCAAGTGCTATCAACCTCACCCTCTTCCAGTAAAACTTTAGATTTTCCATGCTGATTTTGCATGTTTTGTGCTTTTAATGCAGCCACATCAGCAGCCAAAGCGTCAATGGCTCCCAATTTCGCTACTATAGTGGTTAATTGCTGGCCAATCTGATCAGGAGTCGACATGATAGGTTCGCTGTGGGAAGCATTGGTTCGTGTATTAACCATGGCAGATCTTACTGCTCTGATACCAATGATAGGAACCAAGGTTTTTTACTGGATAAAAGCAACAGAAAATACAAAGAGAGACACAAGTATCTCGTATCTCGTAGAACAGTAGAAAATACAAAGAGAGACAAGTATCTCGTATCTCTTAGAAGAACCTTTTCTGCATTTAAAAGATATATTACCATATGTTTACTTATTTACTAGATCTCCTATTATATAATAGATAACTTATAACTACTTTATAACTATTTAGGATAAGGATAGATAACTTCTAGTAATCATAAGGAACTGCCAAATAACTTCTAATAACTGTAAGAAACTGCTCATTGCTCCATGGGTGAAACCGGCAGGAATTTGAGAAGATGCAAATCATTATCTTCTCCTATCTTTCTTCGCTTCTTCCTCCTTGAATAAGTATGGAAGATACGTGCCTTATCAGGAAGTTTCAAGATCTGGGGTCAATAATCCAAGGAAATAGGGAACTTGACGACGGTGTTACACATTGTATTGGAGCGGGGTGGATGAAATGAAAACCTGATCCAGTGTCTTGTGTGATAAGAATGTGCCACAAGCCTTATAGGTAAGTTTTATAAAGTGATCGTTAGATTAGCCATACAAGCTATGTTGTATGAGAAGGAGTGTTGGCCGGTCAAGAACTCACACGTCCTGAAGATCAAAGTAGCAGAAATGAGGATGTTGAGATAGATGTTTGGAAATACGTGGAGAGATAGGATCAGGAATGAAGCTATTCGAGGCAAGGAGGGAGTGGCCTCCATGGTGGACAAGATGAAGGAGGGAGGCTGAGATGGTTCAGGCATGTGAACAAAAGATGCATAGATGCCCAACGAGGAGGTGTGAGAGGTTTTTTGAAATAGTTTTGGGAAGAAGTGATTAGACAGGACATGACTCACATGTATCTTACCGAGGACATGACCCTAGATAGGAACATACGAAGGTTGAGGGTTAGGGTATAAGGTTTGGAGGTAGTCGAGCATTGTCTAGTTCCTTCACCTGTATCTTACCGAGGACATGACCCTAGAAGATATAGAAGTCAAGGATTAGGGTAAAAGGTTTGGAGGTAGTCGAGCATTGTCTAGTTCCTTCATTAGTATTGTTATTATTACTCTCCTATCTTACTCTTCGATTTTAGTATTACCTGTTGTTTCCTTTGCATTAGTTACCGTATTATTTGTTGTTGCTACTTATTCTCTTCTTAATTGTTTTCTGCATGACTTCTCCCTATTGTATTTTCTTTACATACTTGATTTATGATATTTGAGCCGATGGTCTTTCGGAAACAACCTCTCTACCTTCACAAGGTAAAGGTAAGGTTGCGTACACACCACCCTCCCCAGACCCCACTTATGAATTGTACTGATATGTTGTTGTTCCCACTTTTTATTAGCTCCCCCTTTTTCAATAACATATACCATGTGTAAACTAGTACTTTAAGTTTTTTCACTCTGATATCATGGTTATAGCTGGTGAATTGACTCCTTGATAAATGAAACTGTATGTATTAAATAATTAGCATGATGACTATTCCAAGTCATATATTTTGTCATCATGATAATGTTATATCTAATCCGTTATTGCAATGGATTACTTGAAGAGTTGCTGCCTATATCTTCATGATGTACCAGTAGACAGCAACAAGGTTTTGTTTCTAATGGTTTTGGAAGATAAGGAATTGCAGGAAAATACTAATGATTAATGAAAGAACAAGAAATAAAAGAGCTTATGAATTGAAGTTGAAAGTTTGATATTATTTTACTACAATTTGTAATAGAATACTAACTTTAAACCTAAATATAAGCAACAAATTCTACTGAAAATAACAAACTCCTAAAGTCAAGAAAATACTAATTATTCAAAATTCAAATAGAAATCAACTCTTAAATACCAGGTCTATCTAGTGGAGTAGGTCTATCCTTATAATATTACTACAGTAAAAGAGCTTGCAATTCTAAAGCAATTATTCAACACTCTTCCTTGCTAGCAACTGTAAAATTTTGAACTTCAATCTTGAAATCTTCACACTTGATAACCGAAAGTGACCTTGTCGCTAAATCTGCCGATTCTTCTTTGGACTTGTAGTGATCTAAATTCACTTATCGACTTGAATGCAACCCTTGACTACTAAATCTTTTTGGCATGTCTTCTTGCTCCGTTAGCGTCTTCACGTTAAACTTATCCATTTTATTTTCCTGAACATAAACAACTCCTCCGTTGCTTCAATTCTTTTGGGAACATTGAAAGCTTCTTTAAGCCTAGCAGGTTCACATTTTGCTTGTGCTTTTTCAATTGGAAGATCATTTTCTAATTTTTTCAGCCTTTGGTCTTTTGCATGTTCTACAGGAACATCTTCCATTGGATCAAATGAGAAATGTTTTCTTCATCTTAAATTTTTAACATTCTTTTTCAGTATCATCACTGCTGAAGCAATGTTTATCCTCAAAGGATACTTTGAATCCTTTATCTACCAACTGACAAATACTCAACAAATCTGATCAATATGAGGTTACATATAGAACATCTGAAATTGTCTTATTACATGAACTTGTTTTGATGATGACAATTCCTTTTCCTTCAACAAGAATTTGGTCTCCATTTTCGATCCTAAACTTTGGAAATTTCAGTAGGCTAGTTCCTTGAACAAACTCTTGTCGTAAGTCATTTCCAACATCTGAATGGTGGATGACCCATTTTTTCCAGTGCTCACAAGGTGGGTAATTTTTAAAATTTTACCCCTGCTTTGAGTTTTGTGACTGGCGGCTAAGGCTCTTTCAACCATTCTATCTTGCCTCATAAGTCTACTTTGCTCCTGTGCCTGGAAAGAATTTATCAACTTTGCCAAGGTAATCTTGGACAGATCTTGTGTTTCCCAAGGTCTATCTATACATGACTCATATCATTCGGGTACTGTTACAAAATTAAAAAAAAATCCGACAAATCTTGAATCTCTAAATTTAGTGCCTAGCAGTCTTACCTTGTTAATAATGCCAAGTGATATGTTTGAGTATTCTTTGGCTGTATGAGAATCTTTCATTCTCTAGACTCGAATCCCCTTATTAAATTCAATATTTGCATCCCACGTATTCATTCATCTCTAGCTTATTCTTTCTTTAGATAATCCCAAATTTCCTGTAGTGATGTGTGAGAGACATAATTCTTGTGAAAATAGTTGTTGAAACAGCAACAAACAGAGTTGCTTTCGTCTTGGACTTCATGGGTTTTTTTTTCCTTGTGACTCTTAATTTGGGCTAAGTTGCGCGGACTCTTCACTTTCGATGCCGCACCCGTGTCGGATTCTCCAAAAATACACTACTTTTGGCGAATCCGACACGCACCACTTGACATTATTGAAGAGTCCGAGCAACATAGATTGTGGGATTATTTGGCAGCGGATTAATTTCATAATTCTCTTCCACGAGTCCCCAAAGATCAAGGGCCTCCAAGTAAGTTTTCATTCTCACAACCCATAATTGATAATTTTCACCATCGAAATAGGAGGAGCCATTTGTGAAAAAACTATTTTCGAAATCCATCTCTTCCTAACTAGTCCCTCAAGAAAAATAGTTCTAGATACCAATGGTTTGTTTTGAAAGAGAAGAAATTGCAGGAAAATATTTAGGAGTAATGAAAGAATAAGAACGAAGAACAATAAAAAAAGAACTTATGAAATGAAGTTGAACGTTCGATATTATTTTACTGCAATATAATACTAATTTATAATAGAATACTAACTTCAAAACCTAAAGATAAGCAAAAAAAATCGGTTGAAAATAACAAACTTCTCAAGTCTTAAAAATACTATTTATTCAAAATTCAAATAGAAATCAACTACTAAATACTAGGTCTAATTAGTTGACTAGATCTATCTTAATAAGATTACTGCAGTAAAAGAGCTTGCAATTCTAAAGCAAATATTCAACATTTTCCGACATAGGAGAGCTTTTAATGTAATTTTATATGCATTGTGGCAGTTTTAAGGATAATCAAAATTTTGTTCGCACCATCATTTTTGGTTTCCTTATTATGCAAGTTGCGATCTAATATATACTTTGCATGTTAGTGATGAAGGGATTGCTGCATTTTTGGAAGCTTCTGGAGCATGTTTGGAGGAACTTTCACTGAATAATTGCTCTAAGGTATACTTATTCCACTCTCAAATATGCTTATTAAGCCCAATGATATTGCTAGTTTCTTAATATATTTCTGTGTAGAGTTACTGAATAGTTTTAGATTCCTGAGTAGTACACAAGATTTAGCTGTTGACCTGCATTTAAGCGTCTGATGATAATCTCATTCATAATTTGTGTTGTGTTGCAAATTTCATGCCCTCTACATTTAGCAATAAGTTATAATAACTAGGATATGATCTATATCATATTTTTATTGAGTTTGTTAATATGTCAAGCATTTTGCCCATGTGTGGTCTTCCCTTACAATAGAAAGAGAGGGAGAGATCAATTCCTTGGGAATTGGTAAATAGCAGGGGAAAGTCATATAGTTAACTTTATCTAAAATAGTGTTGGTTTCTTTTTGGTACTACCTGCTTTGTTAGTGACTGGCGGAGATCTTTGACAGGTTAGCACTAGCACTGCCTTGTCACTAGCCAAACTTTCAAGAAATTTACTGCATTTGGACCTATCATGGTGTCGTAGAATAAGTGACAACGAGCTAGGGCTGATTGTAGACAGCTGCTTGTCGCTCAAGCTACTCAAACTCTTTGGCTGTTCACAGGTATGCTTGCGCAACCCAATAGTTAACAAGTTTTTCAATTTCATTTTTGGCATTTTCAAGTGTTTACCTATTTGATGCACATTATCGTTTTCTTGGCTCATAACCATGTATTACACTACTGTCTGCTATAACTATATCACAAGAAATGGTTCTGGGAATTCTAGTATCTTTTCAATTAGCGGCACACCTTCTGAATTCACTAAATTTATTGGCTCTCTCTGCCGGGGTTTCCTGTTCCAATTAGTTGGTGTCAGTATCAGTTGGCCAACTGTCACTTTTGCAATTATGATCTACAAAGTGAAAGGGATACGGAACAGATAAGAAAGGTGGTAGTTCTATGAGCGGAACTTGTCATCCATCATTTCTTACCTCATCCAGTTCTCTATTGTGCATTCTCTGTTTTCACTGTCGTCTGGTCCTTTCTGATTTAAGTCCTTATCATATTTACGATCTCTTTCTGAGGTTTCACTGGGCTTAGAACTGGGATAGCATTTAAGAATCAGAGTGTTTGATAATTTGCAAAATCTTGCTTTTTCTTGCAGATAACAGATGTATTCAAAAATGGTCACTCAAACACTGTAGTGCAGATCATTGGATTGGGTATGACCCAGATATTTGATATTAGCAGGTTTGATGGCGTGGAAGTTCTGTTGAAATATTCACCAGTAGTGATATCTTCTAATTCATGAAGGACACTTGACATGATGATTGACGATGCATCTTAAGATTCCTCAACGCACAGCATTGCACCTATTGGAACAAATAGAAAATTGTCTTTTTTAGTTGTAAACTTTTCTTTGGAACAGCCTGTTCTTCCTTACCTTACAGGTCATACATGATCACTAGACTACAAATGGTTGCCAAAATCTGGCTAAATAGGCTTGTAGCAATACATCTCTTGTCCTCGATGTTATAGCTTGTTTCTTTCTAACAATAGATTACATCGAGTTGATTACTATGAAAATTATCACCTTATTGCTAAATCATTCTTCAAGTCATCATGATTTGCTTGGTGCTCACTTTCGAATGCATTATGTCTTTGAAGATCTGTCAATTCAACTTATGAATTCGTGGCTGCAGCTGAACTAACCAGTTCTATATTGAGGGGGTGGGTAACATTTTACTCCCCCAATGTGAAACTCTTTTCTTTTTAGTTGGTCACAAAAGAATGATCTATTTAATTTTAAACTTGTCATTTTACCCTTAATTAGAGATTTATAGCCACCCACATATCTATAAATCTCTGTACCCGGTCAAACACCTACACATATATTGGGAGAGAGGAAGTAATTATCTATGGATGTAGCAACTACCAAATACATGATTGCTCGTTTCCCTGCAGTCAAGAACGACAATGGTGAAATCAAGTCTTGAGTTGGTTTTACTTCAATTTTGTTGATGCTTTAGTCCAAAAACTCTTTTTGCCCCCTTTTCCAAATCACACATGAACACTAAACATACAAGGTACATATCTTTAGCCCTTTTGTTATTCATGCTAGAGAGCTTTGAACTTCAAAACAAATGCAAGAACAAGGAGAAATATGAGAATCCCAGTGGAAGAACCACCAACCCTGTGAATCCAGTAAGGATCGAACCTGGTAAAGCTCTGGTCCAAGTAGCATGACATAGCAATGGCGATGATGAGAAACAACATGAGCAATGGCAAGTAAGAAGAGATGCCAAGTGATTGCTCTTCAAGCTCTGGATCGACTAACTTTCTCCTGTCGATGTACAGAGGTGAGAGTATGGCAACAAGTGTAAGACCTATGGCTAGAAGCCTGTGATCATAGGATGAGAACCGGGCCAACTGATGAGAAATACTTATGCTCATGATGAGGGTGATCAAGAAGAGAAGTGAAAGATAGGGAAAGATGGTTTGTTCTTCAAGCTGGGGTTCAGTAGTGTTTTTTCTACTGTCAATGTATAGAGGAGAGATGACAGCCACAAGTCCAATGCCTATGGCCAAAAACCTTCTATCATTTGTAGGAAACCTGCCTCTCCTGCTTAAAGATTCCTGCTCCATTGAATATAGCAGTCACCAATGCTTCCTCAACTTAGATCTTTGATAGGGCCATTGGTTATTAAATTGTTTTCAATTTCTCAGAATCTTTTTTTTTTCTAGTGAATTCCCATCCCTTGTTATCCTTGCATCAAAAGTAACCCTTTTAGAAGAAAAAAGAGTAACCCTTTAGATTGAGGATATATCCAGAAAGTGAAAAAGTTGATATTCTTTTGGAAGATAAGGCAGCTACAAGTGGTGTGTGTAGTTTGGCATCTGATTCTGGCTGCATGAACCTGGAATCTCTCTATTTGTACAAAGTATTAGTGGGAAACTTTTTCTTTTTGTTTATTATGAGCCCATGATTTCACCAGCTTCATTGACAATTGCCACATCCTTAGGTGCACATAAGTGGAAAACTATACTAGTTGCAGTTTATGAACTAGATTCCCATAAAAGGAATTGGGATGATGCTGTAAGCATGTAACCTACAGAAAATCAGCTACCAGAACTAAAGAGAGATTTTAGACAAGTCATCTACTAGGTTATCGGAGCCTCCATCAAAAATATATTCACTTGATAGTGACATAACCTTCTATTCAAAAGGAAGAGAACAGAGCCAAAGACTATTAGTATCACCTCTCTTTAAGATATAGAAGCTACTGAACTGACGAAATTCTTTACATTATAGAGTGATGAAAAGCTTTCTGGTTTACATGAAAAAAAAAATGCAATTTGTAGTACATTCACATTTTAATGTCGAATTGTATGGCTTAGCATTTGGTGAATACATGAATGATGAGCAGAAACCAGCTTAACTTTCACCATCAGCAGTCTTTGACTTGTTTCCAGAAAGTCTCTTCATCCATTTCTTCTGTGATGTAGTAAGATCAAATATTGGTGCACGGTGTGGGATATCTGATGATGCTCTCACAGTTGTGGATGGAAGTTCAGCAGGAAGTGCAGATGCAGTGCTGGTGAAGGCATTCAAAACAAGAAATGCCAATATGGGTGAAAGATCCAGAGTCCCTCCAAGTGGTGGAATAATCCCACGGAATATGTTCAAGTATGGGTCGCAGAGAGTGCTGAAAAGGAATACAACATTTTTAACGATGTACGCATTTCAGATTTCACACAAATTTGAGCCATTATTCTTCATAATGTATGCATTTCAAACACCATTGAGCCATATATTTAAGTAATTGGACTCTGGAATACTCACCTGACTGACACCAGCTTCGCTAAGTGGTTAAAAATTACTTAGAATAAGAAAGTCCTGAAAACTACACTATCCACAGTTTATGAATGCTCAAATGAGAAGAATACACAGCTCAGCTTTTCTAAATACTTTGCATGATGTTGACCCATAATATTATAACAAAGAAGCAGGTCAACTGAGCAACAAGTACACACAATCTGCCCAAGGATTACTATTATTGTTTTCTTTTAATAAGGTCCTAGAAGACTATTTATAAAACACTGGAACTCTTAATCCTTCAATCTGATTCATCAATGCAAAGTCACAAACAGAAGACAAAACGTGCTGATATTGTCTCAAAAGTAAAATAAAATAACAATACAAGAATTTGTGAATTGAATAAGACAAAACACACTCGAGCTACCAATAGAAATTTGGTTATTAGTGTCTTTTCTTTCCCCGTTTTCTTCACGGATAATTAGCTATCAGTTTCATTGAAGTAAGAGGATGCCATTTTGATGCTTGAATTTTGAGGACTGTCATGAATCATTATTTAAAACTTTATCAATTTATTTCCTCAGCATATATGTCCCTAGTATGCAAAGTTGTCATCGCTTTAATTGATTATAAAGCATCATTTGAATCATAGACATTGTTGAACTATAAAGCATACCTGAGGGGACTGACAATGGCAGGAGGAGCATTTGGGAACCAGGTTAAAACAAGCCTGACAACCAGTAATGAATTGTAGATGTTCAAGAAATTTATAATTCCATTTGCAACAACTATTCCTGCAACTGAGTCACCAGGCAAGACGGCTGCAAAATTGTGATGGGACAGATTACCCAAGTTCTGGTAAGTCCTGCACTGTACCTGGAAGTAAATTCAGTTAAGGATACTCAAATTATTACACAGATAAAATCATAGAAGGCAATAAAACAAGCCGAGAAACTTATCATTTCTAAAGTAACAAGAGAGAAAATTGTTATGTAAGAAAAGGAAGGGACACGAGAAGATAAAGAATTAGAATATTTGCATGAGACAAACTTAGAAAATTTCAAGAACAATGAATATAACGTTTCATCAGAGAACTTAGAGACTTGGTGATGCAACTCACACGTATTCACAAGAGGAATCAGCCAGGAGTTGTGAATTCGCAAATTGAGGGGAACTTGCAACGAGTCGAGTATTTCAAGATTCAATTGCATTTTTCTAAAAATTGGGGTTAGACAATAATAAGTTGCCAGATCAGCTAAAAGCTTATGTATCAGTGATTTTTAACTGTTTCTCCTTTAAGATTTGGCTACTGGTAAGAACTTCTGAGTGTGTCCTAACAATGCTTGGAGAAATGAGTGTCATTCATCAAGAGCAACTAAAAATGAAACTAAGACGCATGACTACATAATCAATCTGAACAGCCTTCATTGTTTCCTAGTTAATTTTCATATTTTTGTTTTTTGGTGATGGTGGTGTTTGGGCCAACTTGCGCACACTTATGACTATTCCACTTAATACCTGCTACATGCCACAAGCACATGGACCAAGTAACTCTGTCCAGCAAGGTTTAGGCAGACTAGAGAAACCAACTAGTTTTTTTTTCTCTTTTTTTTTTTTGTTGGGATTTGAATTCTGAACTTCATGGTTTGCAACCACTTTATTGAACACTAGACCACACCCCTGGGTGATTTTCAATTCACGATTTGGTTTCTCAGAGAGGTGCTCTCAAGCCGCTAACCTTCTTTTCACAAGCAATCAACTTGTGATGTAAGCAGGTGGTTGCATATAGCCAATGGCCCTATAGTTCTTACTATTGAACAGCAAAAGGTTTCTCATGTATACCGAATCCACACTAGCCTTTATAACCTTCTTTCACTTAGAAAGGAGAACTGAAAATTTCTTTGACAGAGAAACTGACGGATATGTCCAACAAAACAACTGAGAGAATGCACATTTCACAAAACTTTCCTCCCAGTTCCTATTGCCAAACTGAGAATTTTCTTTTGTCTTTTATAAAAAAATGTAGCATTCACAATAGTAGTGAGTCTATACTGTTCAATATTAACTCCTTACAATCCCTTGAGGAATATCACCCAATACATCTATAAAAGATATCATCTTTTGTGATAAACACTGTGAATTGTTTTACACTAAGTATTACATTATCAAGTACTATCCCTAGAATCAGGCCGTTCGATATACATCCATCTTGATTTCTAGTGGAAAAAGCTAGCTATTTCTCAAAGTCAAGTCAAGGCCTCATGTCCATAGACTAGATTTATAGCATGCTATACATATCCTACCAGCTCATAGCTTAAGCGAGCCACTTACTGACGAATTATATTTTTTACTACTTACTGGCGAATTTAACTTTCTTGGTCAGGGCTAATAAGTTGCTCTATAAGTGTTCATCTACACTTATGGTAAAGTAATGATGCTATTCAACTTAGATCAAACAAAACCTAATTGAAACAAAATTACCAATTCATATATTGGTCCAGCTCCAGAGTTGGAGCATTAAATATGCAGTTTTTAGCCTTCAACACATTTCTTTTTTGCTTTAATTCAGGAGTTTGTGGCATGGATGATCACTCAACCTGTGGTATCTATCTCTTTAATTCAGTAACTATCTCCATTTTGAATAGGATACTTATTTCCAAGTGTATGCACATTGCAACAAAAATACAAAGCAAAATCACAAATACATTTTTTTTAATGACCGTGGTGTTCGGGTTCATCTGAGGAACTAGAACAGATAAAAAAAAATCACCTAGTGTATTTTTTTATCTCCACTGAGATTTGAACATGAAATGTCATGGTTCTCGGTCCACTTTATTGACCATTTGGTCACACCCTTGAATGCTAATCTTTTTACTCACACATACATCTATATACTCCCTCCCATCTTCTACAACGCTTAACATACTGGAATTAAAAGTGGTATTAAAAAAGAAAATACTATTTTGAGAAAAAGTTAATTTGAAGAGAAAATATAACATAGTAGTTGAATAAATTTGAACTTATGTAATAGAATTTGAAATAAGAGAGGAGTAATTACCTGAGAGAAATGTGATGAGAATTTCATGATTTTGTTGAAAAGGGGTTGAGAGGCAAGAAAAGAATGCAGCAAGGTGAAGCATTTCTCTGCTGTGGAGAGTAAGGAGTTGTGAAAATGAAGAAAGGCATTTGATGAAGTTTGAGCCAACTGTAGATTTGATTTTGGGATTTGTTTGAAGAATGGAGGGGTTGAGAATGAGAAAGGTAGTGAAATTAAGCAGTTTGACACTGCACAATTTTGCTTCGATGTTTCAGCCATTGATTGCGATGAAGATTGAGCCACCATTGTTGAACTCGGCTTCTTCTTCAGTGCTAGGCTTAGGAAACAAGATAAGAAACGCTTTTTTAGTTTTATTTATTTACTTTGTTATTCTTTTTCAATTATTCCTCGGTTTCTAATGTTAAAAAATCACAAATCCACCCAAGGTGGCATATGGGGTTAGGTATTGACAAAAATTGAATCATAATTCATAATTCAAATCAAAATATTATTATTGGATTATTGATATTGGGATATTGAATACGGTTTAAGAGTGACTTAAATTTTTATAAATAATGGGTTATCAATTTGGGAATAGATTGTTTAAGTTTTATATCAGATATCGATAACGTATTAACTTGTTTTACACGTGCGACTATTTGCCAATAATATTACTTCACTCTAAATCACTTTGCCCCAAAACATTTGCTCTCATTCAATGTTCTTTGATACGCTCAAATTACACATTTCAATGAAGTATAAAGTAATCATTGTTCAAATATAGAAAACAACAAGGTTGGGGTCAAATTTTTTTTAAAAAAAATATGGCGAGAATATTACTATTAGGCAGGGGTGTCAAATGGGAGGGTTAGGTTGAAATTAGAGATATTAAAAGTAAAAAATTTAGGAATTTCATAGTATAAGGAGCAAATTACATCCTATCCCTTCCCTACCTTTTTTTCAATTTATAAAGATCCCCTAAAATTGTTGGTATCCGGATACATCACATTTGATACATTATACAACTAGTTTGTTGAGATTAAAAAGGAAATTAAATGTCAGCACCCCAAATCATGCAAATCAAATTGATGTCAATCTCTCCTCAAATAACAGCTCCAAACAATTCAAATTTCAAATATTCTTCTCTCAAATCTTTCCAGATTTAAAAAAAAAGTCGATAATTTTATATAGTTATGTATCATATACAAAAAAAAATTATGAATATGATATACACTGATTTATTTATAAATAGTGTTGTGGATACTTAACAACATATGATACATCACAACATCTGATACATAAATATGTTATATACATATACATAACTATGAATATGATACAAATTGATTTTGTTATAAAACATTAGAGTTTATGTATCAACAGTAATATTTGATAGTGTTTACATATACATAGCCTTCTACTAGTTGAATAAGGTTGGGTATATATATCGGTAGTAAAAGATAACAAAATTTGCAATAGTTGTGTATCTAATACATAATTATGAACATGATACATACTAATTTGTGTTTTAATAAATCAAGGTTATGTATCAAAAGTAATATTTGAAAACGATATATTGTAAATGATAAAATTGTAATGTATCATAAAGGTAAAACGAACGAATTATACATTAATTTAAAAATCAAAATCAACTAGATACATTAAAAGAATTGTTGAAAGCAACAAAAAATCAAAAAAAGAATATCAGCAATGTGATCTGCTAAAAGAAAAAAAATGATGAAGAAATCCTTCCATACTTTCTCCTTAGCTCTGTATCAATTCTTGTAACTTTTTTCACTTTCAACAATGGCGTCACCCATGGATCTCGACCCAAATCCCTTACCGAAGCCACCAACAACTGTTGATAAAATTGTAATGTATCATAATGTTGAAACAAATGCATTATACATTAATTTAAAAAACAAAAACAACTAGATACATTAAAAACAGAACTCATATGTATCAGAAAAAAATGAACAAAAAATCGAAAAAAAAGTCAACAATCTAATTTGCTGAAACAAAAAACAGAATAATGAATAAATCCTTCTACACTTTTTCTTTTGCTCTGTATCAATTCCCGTAGCTTTTTTTCACTTTCAACAATGACGTCACCCGTGGATCTCGATCCAAACCCTTATCGGAGCCACCAACAACTCGACATTTCCCCCCTTTTGTTAGGCGTTTTTTTCACAATTGATTTTGAAGTTGAAGATGCATCCTTTTTCGATTAAATTTGTAGATGAAAAAGCTAAAAATATAATTTAAAAAAAATTGATACCTATGAAGTGGAAAGAAAAAAATGGATGAAGAACTACCTCTTCAATAACTTGCAATCATAAATCGAAAAAAGAAAAAATTTAAAATTCAAAAATAGAGTGATGGAGATAATTGGTGATACCATGGAGCGATTTTAGGCGTGAAAAAAGAAAAAAAAATCTTGAGGTGATAGTTTACTAATGTATCCGGGAAAGTGAGAGAAATTGTGGAAAAGAAGGATTTTTGTAATTTTTTAGAATGGTAGGGAATAATAGAAAATAGGGTTAAAAAGAATGTGTAGTTGGGTAATTTTTTCATATTTAAATGGATTGAAATAGAAATTAGGTTGGGTCTAGACCCGCTCAAGTTTACTTTGGGCTCAAATGGGCTAAAAATCGGGTTGGGTCAAGACCCGCCTAATTTAACCCGTTTAATCTCAATAATTTAACATATTGTTATTTAACTTTTATAACCACAATTTGAATTTCAACTCAAGAATATTTTTTGAAAAAAGTTTCAAATGAATAGATAAATCCTAAAAGATATAAAATAGATAGTAATTTATACATTTAGGAACATACATTACATCAATGCAAATAAAGAGTCTTAAAATGGGTTGAATTTAGAGATTAAATTGGGCTTAATTGAGAGTTCTCTTAAAATTGGTTAAGGCTTGAATTGGTTGAGATTGAACCCAATTCAAATTATCTTGAACCCCAACCCTTAAAATTATGGATTGGTTGGACGGGTTACTTATATTTGGGCTGATTTTTGACACCCAAAATAGTAGGTGTAATTAGAATGAATGGTCTTTATTTCTAATTTTTTTTACATAAAGTAAAATTTTAAAGACCTGATTTTCTTATCATCTTACAATTAATGCAACACATACGCGAAGTTGCGTTCAAGGTGCTAAGCATTGCGTTAAGAATCATCATACTAAACAATAATATTGACGCATTGCTTAGCACGGTGATTCTTTACGTTCAATTTGTATTGAGTGACAGATGACATACGATCTCAAATCTAGAGTTGTGATTGCAACAGTTTGTCGCATAACTGACTTTTTTAGCAATCATTCTACTTCGAGTTGTAGACTGTAAATTAGTGATGTGGCGTCGCATGTGGACATGCAACCACATCACTTCTTCCGCATCAACATCAATTTGTGGCAATAAATTATTTATTTAATTTTAGCTCTTTTTTGTAATTTTTTACCTTGTTTTACTTCACACACATGTAAATCATACAAACGTGTCTTTTGTGGCTAAAACGTCATAACTTTCGCCTTTCTTCAGTTGAAAACACACAATAATAAAAGCTTAGGGACTAGATAAGTAGGTAGATTACTCACTTATGAAAAACCCAAATTTAAACTATTGTTTGCCCTTAAGCAATACAAATACTTCAACATCGCAAGACTCGGACTTGATTCATTTACCTTACTCATAACTTGATTTGACATCCATGTTGAATCATAGACACCACAATTTATGACATGAAAATTATCAAAATTACTTATCAACATCCAGACATATCTTATTTCATAACACCTAATTAATATAAACAATTGATCCTACTCAATCTAATGTGCCGACTCAAGAAAAAAATTCCTATCACAACAATATTATGATACTTGGGGATATCAAATACAGAACGAAATACTCACTCTCATAAAGAATATTCTTATGTACACATGTAGTATCATAAGCTTGTTCATTATGTATTTTTTCACTAATTTTGACTATTTGGTACAGGATCAACTAAGGTTTGTGTGTAAGGGTGATGAAAGATTAAAAACATTTGACTTGATTACTTCGGAATATATCCTCTATCAATTTAGATTTACTTCATCGTACTTACTATCTTTCACCATTAATATCCTAGTTTAATTATTTTTTTAGAAGTAGATCACACGTTTATATTCTTCTATGACCATTTCATACCCTTCATCATTACATCCTTAAATTTAAGCTTTTAATCTACGTTTGTATTTTAAATATATTTATCTCTAAACATATATTTTTAGTATATATTTACACTTGAAAGTATTCAGACAAGTTAATAATTACAAGAAATCAAGTGTTCATGGTGATATGCTAGAAGAACATGTAAAGGCTCAATGGGCTGACTAGGGATATATAGAAGTGTAGGTTCTCATTTTCAAGAATCGGAGAGTTCAAAGAGAGTCAAACATCCTTTCCTACACATAATGTATGTCTATCATTTTGCTTCGAACATATTTCGAGCAAGTTCTAAACTACAATGCATGCACATGGACTTCACAATCACTCACCGCTCATGTCAACTAAGTAAAAATCAATTACAATTATCAATCAGATGCATTAAACTCGACATGAATGACGACAACTAAACAAGAAAATTAACAATCAAATCATGGATCATTTTTTTAGTTAACTCATTTTGTTAGCATCATATCGTCCACATGTTATCAACTCGATTATTCCTAAAAATCTATATTGATGTTGCTCCTAGCTAATCATAATTGAGACAAATCACCCGATTTGATTCAGAAGTACTGCTTTTGAGAAAAAATTATAGTATAAAAATAAATTTATTTTTAGTGAAAAAATAACTATAAAAAAATTGAACAAAACAAACTAAATATATCCATATTTATTTCTATCATCAGTATATGCCTCAAACGAGTCAAATTATCAACATATCAACAATGTAACCACCAACCTTAATTATCACATCACTACAAATTATATTTATGAGTACTCATCTTCATATTATGCAGTAAAAAAATATATAATTGTATATTGTGAGGAAATTCACCCGGTGCCTTTCAAAGATCGTTGGATTGTCCCTTTGAATATCGTAGAGAAAGAAATATCTCCTTCATATGTTGATCCAAGAAAACCTGGAAGAAGGTGGTATAAAAGAAGACGTGGAGTTAGTGAATCATTTCCAACAAGAAAATATAAGTGATTTGTATGTAAGGACTTTGGCCACAAAAGAACTACATAACCAAATCGAAATGCTCCATAATTATTGTTGAATTTTAATGAACTTATTTTTTTCTTTCATTTGGGGATGTGTCTTATCTTAATTTAAATCAATTTATTTTATTTATATAAAACGTGTGTTCAATTTTTAACTACATATTTTTTTATTTTCCTTTTATAGAACTGATGCCTCTTTACAGTTTTTAATTAACAATTTTACAATATAATTTTGTATCTGTTTCAAAATATGTCAATTTTGTGTTACAACTTACAACATAAGTTTGCATATGTTCCAACAAAAAATTTCATATGTTCCAACAAATGTTTTGTGTTACAATTTACAACATAGTTTTACATATGTTCCCTATGCAGTTTGTAAATATTTTGACTAATAAGTAATTAGATTACAGTTGTCGTTAAGTGTCAACAATCAATAACGTACACTGTCATCGTAACAATTTTTTTTAAAAAAATTGTTATTTAATGGAAAAAATTACAACTCTTCATATTTACTCCCTTTTAAAACTCTTTCATGTAATAAACTTTTTTCATATTTCAAACCTTTTAATACTCAAGTTGAAACTTTTCTTCAAAAGTTGCAACTTCATAATCGTTACAAGAGAAGAAAACTTTTTGCAGACGAGGAAATAATTTTTTACAGAAGAGGAAATAAACTTTTCGAAGAAGAGGAAATTTTCACAAGTAGATAATGCATGGAGTACAATTCGTGATGATCCTTTGTTTCCATCAGTGCCAGCAAAGTGACATTTTTAGCTTAAGATACAAACTTGTAAATATTCACCTTCTTGAGCACCGACTTCTCTCCTATGGCCATTGGCAATTCTCCAATAATTTTTTTTCATATTTAATATTGTATTGATAAATGATTTTCTTTTCCTCTTGGCATGTTGTCATGACCCAGACCATCGTGATTGGCACCCACACTAACCCTCCGGTGGGAGAGCCATTACTACAACCCAACTAAACAAGGTAACGAAAACTAGAACATTTAAAAATACGGAAGCAGGTTTAAATGTCTAAGAAATATGGAGTTCCCATAAACTTTGAAGTTTAACCAAGACAACTATCAAAACTATTGAGGAAAACAACACCTAAAATTTGAAAATCATTGTACCAAAACTACTAAAATGAACAAGTCTAAGAAAGGGGTACAACCCGAAACTAACATAAGAAAAACTACTAGAACAGTCTGAGTCCGAAAGGAAGGGACTAAACAAAATTGAAGGACCCACGGCAGCCTGAAAGAACTGGCTCACCCTTAAATCTAGTCTCGATCACTAATCTCCTAGCTGAGGTCTATACGTAGCCGCCTGAAGATGCCATGTACTCAACAAAGAACGAGCAAGTGCGGTATCAGTACACAACCACAGTGTATTGGTAGGATCACGCGGCTATTCCAGTAAGAGAAACATATACAAGTAATCACAACACAACAAACACGCATATACAGAATACATAAATCGGTTATCATTTCAAGAGCAATGTATAATTTCACTTTCTCAATAACAAGTAAATACGACAGTACAATGGTCCTTTCATGGAACCCATACCCAAACTGTTAGTGTGTCAGAACGTGACACCCGATCCAATATATGTGTCGGAACGTGAAACCCGATCCAATATATATGTCGGAACGTGACACCCGATCCAAGGTATGTGTCGGAATGTGACACCTGATCCAATATATGTGTCGGAATGTGACACCCGATTCAATCAGCACAACCACAATCACAATCACACCCATAATGTGCATACTCATAATCATACAATCAAGTATTAGGCTCATGGCATGCAATTGTTCATTCGTACTCATTTCATTAGGTTTGATCTACAGTGCCTCATTCACATACATACATGCATTACAATGAAGCAATTACCGACATATAGCACACAAATATGAAATCAAACCATCACTTACCTCGAAACTAAGCTTGAATCCTCCTAAGACTCTTGAGTCTTCCCTTTCTGGATTATTTCCGCTTGTTCGTGGTCTAAAAACAATCAATTAAGCAAGGATCAATAAACGAGGCCTAATTACCCAGATTACAACCGAAATTATCAACCCTAGGCCAAACCCAAGATCCCAATACCCAACTTAGGGCTTTTTCCACCATTAACTTCAGGGGGATAATTACCCAAGAATCTAAGTTCTACGGATCGAAAAATGGATTAGGGGAGTAAAAACCTTACCTTTAGCGCTAGAAGAGGTGGAAAACTGTCAAGAACTTGCCCTGGGTCGTCTCTTAGCTCTCAAGAATGAAAGTTGCAGAAAAATAATGAAATTGGGATTTTTTCCCGACTTAAGTCGTGACTGGCCCGCTACGGCGGACCCTACCCCGCCAAAGTGGCCCCGCCCTGGCGGAATTAATTCCGCCCTGGCAGCTTGCACGGAAACAGAGAGTCAGAATTTGAGTTCCAAACTCCCATTTCACAACACACCTTCAACCTTTGACGTTCAAAAACTATCCGTTCACGCTAAGATCAGTTTCGGAAGTTCTACTCGCCTGAATTCGATTTCATAAAGTCGTACGGGCTCCCTAACGTCTTGGCTATCCACTCATGTGATCAAATTCATAATTAACTCTCTTATTCATTACCAGATTTCCCTAGACCTCACCTGACTCAAATTTCGTCCAAATCTGGACTAGGCTAGAAATTTCCAAGACACTACTCAAAAGTTTTCTGGCCTAAATTCTTTCTCCATTGGCTTTTTCATAACGACGGGAACAGGTCGTTACACATGTGGAGTATATGGATATCGAAGCTTACTCCACGGCCTCAGTCAATGTTTGAAGACACTTGACAACATCGTTATCTTGTTTCTTGCACTACTCACATTGATAGCCAGAACATCTACTACAAGAGGCAGCCCCAATAATTTTTTCACCAATACCAACAATTTTCTCCCCACCAGCACCAGCATCAATATTAACACCAGCCCTTATAGTTGCATCAATCATACCCTCATTAAAAATAACAAGTTGATCAGCATCAACTCTTTCCCTTTTGATGTTTGTTGCTTCAATCAATTTCCTTTTAACTCTATCTATCAAAGTAGGATTTTAACAAACCCTAGATAACCAGAAATATCATTTGCAACTCATTTTCTATCGGGATAAGTCATTAGCAACTCATTTTCTATCGGGACAAGTCATTAATGCACAATCTATAATAACAAAATTTGAGTCATTTGTAGGAACAAATTATAAATCTGTAGCAATAAATAGGACATATATTGTAACAGATGGGTCACGTGTAGCAATAAATAGGACATTATTGTAACAGATGGGTCATCTGTAGGAACAAATTATAATTCTGTAACAACAAATAGGACATATGTTATAATAAATGGGTCATCTGTAGCAATAATATGACATATATTATAACAGACGGGTCATTTGTAGCAACAAATAAGATATATATTGTAACAGATAAGTTATTTATAGAAACCAATAGGACATATGTTGTAACAGATGGGTCATCTGTAGTAACAAATAGGACATATGTTATAACAGAAGAACTTACTACATCATTAGGAGGGTTAAAATAATCTGGAGGATTTTTGACATTTTTTGCAGTCAACCATCTCAAGATCCTTGGAGTTGAAATCTCTCATTTGTTGTTACTTGTTGCCTCAAATGAGGAATGACTTCAAATGTCCAAGCCTGTAAAAAAGAAAAAGATGTCACAAATCAAATATTAAATTATTCAATAAAATATTAAAAATATCAAGAAAATTTTTGTTACCATGAAAGTTCATTAAAAGCCACATAAGTTATTTGTCTTTGAAGAAATAGAGCCACCAAATATTTGACAGTCACTTCGTAGTTTTCATGACCCCCAAAAAATTGTTGAAAGCCTCAATATCCTTTGAGAACTTTACTCAATTAAGGGGTATGTTGTTATTGACATCTTTGGACATAACTACATTATGTATAAATCAAACTAAGCACAATGAATCCTTGTGCTTCTTTAAAAGATTTTTGTCATTCAACAAAGATATCAATATGAATTTTTGAAGCTTGGGCCAACAAGGGACACCAAGTCCTCCGCAATTGACTGCTCATTATTTGTTGTTTCGTTGTCTTCTCTTTTCTTTCGTCTGTGAAGTTATTTTTTTGTTGTAAAGAAGGGATGGACTGAGAAGGAGAATGACATTTTAGACCGATAACTATTGCAAATTCCTTTTTATCAAAAACAAAGTGGCATGCTACAACAATTAATTCAAATCTCATCCTTATTTTCATTATCCTCAAACATAAAGAAGTTTATATACAATGCTCATTTGAGAACGTGCATTATTATTCAAAAGCAAATCAAGATATTTTTCGAAACAACTATTTCTAAAAAACCTTTCAAATCATTCTCTCGGAGTATTTTTCTGAAAGAGTCAAAAGATTTTTCCAGTAGCATTAGGCTGGAAATGCACAAAAAAACTCTTTGCATTGACAGTTTTAACATCTTGGGATGAAGAGTTGTTTAAATGAATAATGATATCATTTTATTCTTTTTCTTCCTCTAATCCATGGTCTTCTTTTTCATTTTTTTTCATCTTCTTTCTTAAAATCATTTTTTTCTGCTTCTTATTCTTCCTCATGTTCATTTTTTTCTTCTTTCTTAGCTTTTTTTTTTCTTGTCTTTCTTCCTCATCCTTAATTTTTTCTTATCATTCTTTCTCTACTTGAACTTTATGTTCGGGTTAATCATCTCCTTGATCTTTTTCCTTCTCTTTTTCTGAGAATTGAGAAGGGAGGATTTCTTTTTCTACTTGACAAGAAACTCCTACTTTTATTTCATAAGAAAAGATTTTTGCTTCTACTTGAGAAGAAGAAGAAGAAGAAGAAATTCCTGGTTCTACTTGAGAAACTGCTGAGAATGCAAGCTCTTCTAAAGGAGAACTGAAATTTACCTCCTTCATATCAGTTTTACTCCTTGATTTTCTATGAGTTATTTCAATTGTATCTACAATTTTTCTTTTTACACGAGGCATTCCATCTGCAAAAATAAGGTTAAAAAAATACCCTATCACTACTTTAAAAAAAATTCAACAGCCAACCACATAAACAACAAAAAATAAATATTTCTTAATAAGAACAATAAGAACAACACAAAAACGTATCACCCCTCACATAGCCTCAAATTCGATTCAATAGCACACATGCAACAGAAAAAAATCTCAACCACTACAAATTAAGACTTTCTGAAATGGATTTATTTTATAATAAAAAAAATAACAACCAACCAACCAACCTACAAACAAACAACTCATTAACCACTAAAAACGTCGTGATTTAAAATTAAAAAATATTTTAAAATTCTAATTTAATTTTACCTGATTTAAGAAGATATCGACGATAAATAGAATGATCAGAAACGACGAGGCAGTGAAACTATTGTAGAGAAAGAGAAACTGCAACAAATTATACTTATGTTGTAGAATAATAGCGCAACAACCAGTGGATCTGTGGAGGAATAATGAAAAAACAAGAGAGAGAAACAAGAGAAACGAAAGAGAAGAGAGAGAGAGAGAGAGAAAAAATGAAAAATAATTTTCTTGAATATGAAGCGTCCTTTTGTATAGGGTGGAGAAAAACTTATTGTTGGTTCATCTTTTTTTTTAAAAAATAAATTTTGATTGGCAACATAATATTGCAACATATGTCAATTCCAAGTTATTCCAACACAAGTGACATTTGTTGCCACATATTACATTTCTATTGGGACACATACAAATAATTGTGTTGTTTTTTCCAACAGATGTTATATGTATTGCCATAAATATCACAAAATTGACATTTGCTCCAAGATAAAAAATACAATAATAAACATAATCATTAATATATCAGTCAAAAGGAATACTGTTCACCTATTGTTTTTTAGAACTTATCAACATAAGATTTAAAATGGTATACATAACCATCAAATCAAAATCTACTCAATAGTAACCATAACATTTTCATCTGGAGATATGGAGTTTGATTATTTAGGTCTAGGCCTCTATGGGTCTTCATTGTTACTAACATAGTCACTCTGAGCCTTTAAAATTCCATAATTCCATAGAAGCGAAGCATATCTCATGCGAAGGAATTCAGCAGCAATCCCAGAAGATGGTACTTGTAGTCCATCACTCAAAAACTCAGCGAACGCAACAACAAAAAGTCCACAGTCCCTGCATTGTGTATCTATTAAAAACTAATAACATCACATTTGTAAATGGTAAGACAAAAAAAAATGACACTACTAAAAAGACAGTGAATACCAACCTAAAAATTACTGATTTCAAATGGAAGTCAGTAATTTCCGACCTCCGGAGGTCGGTATTGTTAAAAAGAATAAAAAAAATTAAAAACTTAAGAAAACCGACTACAAGGAGTCGGTTTTTGTGCAAGAAAAAGCGGAAAAACCAAATACCAACTTCTGGAGATTGGAATTTTTTCCGGAAAAAATGAATTACAATAAAAATCGACCTCTTGATGTCGGTATTAAATAAATAAATAAATAAATAATAATATTTTATTTTTTCTCAATTAAATATAAAAACAAAATTGAGAATTATTTTGAATTAATTTTATTTAAATCGTCTTCTGGAGGACGATTTTGTGTAAAATAAAAAATAAAAAAAATTATAATACCGACTTCCGAAATTCGGTAAAATTAAATAGTATGTAATTAAATTAATTTTTATTAAAATATTTATATAGTGACTTCCAGAAAATTAATAAATTAATATTTTCAATTAACTTTAAGTAAATCATCCTCCGGATGACGGTTTTATATAAGTTAAAAAATAAATTAATATAAAATACCGACTTTCCAATGTCAGTATTATTTAATTAACATGATTACTTTTTATTTATCTTAAAATTTAATGTGATACCGACCTCATGAGGTCAGTATTATTTATTTAATCTAATTACTTTTAATAAAAGCGACATCCGGAGGTCGGTTTATTTAAAATATTCCTATTAATCATAATTTTGCTATTGTGCATAATACTGAATTTTCATTTTATTCCTAAATTAATTGTGTTTAAAAAGTGTAACAATTTTATATACTTTTATAAATAAAAAGTTAGAATTCGTGGAATAAACAAAAAAATATCAATAATTCATATTTAGAATATGAAACTACGTTGATATGAATTAGGAGATAATTATACTTATATGAAACTACGTTGATATGAATTAGGAGATAATTATACTTAATATCTCATGTAATGATGTAGAGTTGAAGAACTAACATATAATCCATCCGAGTATGAAATGCGAGATGATACTCGTAGAAATGTCATGATAATAATTAATTAAATTTTATATTTATAATTAATTGTTTAATTATTTGTACGTATAACCTTCAATGTCTTATCTCGTTTTATGAAATAGACAATAGAACATCGTAAAGTACTGTACAAAGCAAATTCTATCAAGATTATTACGTTCAATATTGAATGAATGTCAAATGTAGTGATCATATCGTAGGCAATGACATGTAAAGGATAATTCATCGGAATATGAAATGCGTTGATTATATATTCCTCGAGTAGTTTAACAAATCAAGTCTTATATATTAGTGGTTCAGATATGATATACATTATCAATTAAAGAAATACCGATGATCAATTCAAGGAGATTTATATATTAAATTTGATATTGATAAACTTCTGTTGGTCGATAAAATTAAATTTATATAATTAGGAGGTATACAATTTAAATTTATAAAATTAAATTGATCGATAAAGTTAAATTTATAAAATTAAACTTCTGTTGATGTGTAGTTAAATTAAATTTTTATATTATATATATATATATATGTGTGTAATTTTAATTAATAAAATCGACCTCAAGAGGTGAGTTTATATTAAAATAAATTAATAAATACCGATCTTAAGAGGTCGGTATATTTAAATTGTTATTTTATTTAAATAATATCGACTTCACGATGTAGGTATTTATTAAATATTTTTAAATATAGATAATTATTTTAAAAGAAACCAACATCCTGTGGTCAGTAAATTAACATTTTTTAAAAAAAAAGAATGATAATCTCAAAACCCAAGTCATCTCTCTCACTCCTCT
This sequence comes from Solanum etuberosum, assembly GCA_029582245.1. Lineage (NCBI taxonomy): Eukaryota > Viridiplantae > Streptophyta > Magnoliopsida > Solanales > Solanaceae > Solanum > Solanum etuberosum. Next base: position 124,396 of record JAJONR010001336.1, read on the forward strand.
CTCACGCCCACCCATCCCCGATCCACCCCCGACCGACGCCCATCCCCACCCCTCCCCGACCGGTGCCCAGCCGCCGCCTACTCCGTTCCCATCTCCTCTCCCCTTTCGCTGCTCCCTTCTCCGACCAACTTCTCCTCTTTCTCTCCCCTCGCCTGCTACTCTCCTCTTCTCCGGCGAGAAACAACAGCAAGCAGCAGCCGGCGAGAACCAGGCAGCGCCGCCCTCTCCCCTCCTCTACTCTCCTTCTTCCGCTTCGGCGAAACAACAACAACAGCGACACCAAAAGCTGCTCCGACCAGCGAAGCAGCACACTCTGGTCAATAACAACAACAACCATGGCTACCAACAGACTTATCGGAAATCGGAAAGCTCGAGGTAAATGGCTCTTATTCGATGCAATCCAAGTATGTCTTCCTAATATCTATTGGCTAGCTATTCAAGTTCTTGTTTTTTTTTTTTTTAAAAAAAACTCTTAGATTTGAACTGATTTTTAGTATAATTGCTTACTTGAGTTAAATGCATGTGATTGTTGTTTGCCTTCTGCTTAGCGTGTGTGTCACTTCAAATTTCAGCTTGCTTAAAATGCTACTGTTAGAATTTTTTTAACTATCCTTGTTAATATGTCTAATGTGATTGTAATGAGTTACAGACAAGTGTTATCTCTCTTCTCTGTGAATGTGATTTAATATATCTTTATAGGTTTAAATTTATTAGTTTGAATTCTCTATGTTGGCTGAATTGATTCTAACTACAATCTCCTCCGGTTAGTACTTAATTATTCCGTAACTCTTGATTGTTTAACGATTCTAGTATATCTCATTCTATGTAATTGATTTGGCAGCATCACAATTAGAACCCTTACCCGATCTCTGGTTCGTTGACCTTTAGTTAGATTTAGTTAGGTTAGATAGGTGCCCTAACACGCCTTAATTCATTAGGTGGCGACTCTTCTTTTAAACAAACCCAAAAGAGTTGTTAGGTCGTGCACCAAAACCCGTTTTGCAAAAAAATGGGGCGCGACAATATTCATATACATACAAATATGTTAGTGACTTATGATGACTACAACGACTTGTAACTCTATTGTTTTAATTCTAATTTTATTTAGGTACTTAGATATTGTATGAGTTAATTGTTAAGCTTTGATTTGGCAATAGGAAGGTTGGTGTGGGTAAATTTTCTCCTAAATTTCAACTTCCAAAGTTCACGGATCGGAAAACCAAAGTTCCAACTTCCAACCAAAATCAAAATTTGAAAAAGTTTAGTAATATTACTAAAAAAAAAAGACAACTCAAGCTCAACTCCAACTTAGAATGGCTTCTGTGAGAATGGATAGGAAATTTAGTGAATGGCCAGGAGAAACCTATTTTGAATTATCAAGAAAAAGAAAAAACAACACAAACTCGTTTACTAATTGTCAACGGTTAATAATGACTGAAATCTCTCTATAATGACCACTAAAGAAATTATAAATTGTTTCTTTTCGTGCTAGGCAACTGAGGAAGCTCAACATCTAAAAAAGTTGATACAAGACTATGCTGCTTCTTTCATCAAAGTAGGAGATAAGGTTTGGTGTTTCTAAATTTCTAAAGTTCAAGTACAATTGTTTTTCATAATGTGTTTGTGTCCATCTAGTATTGTAACATCTCGCTATTTGAAAGAACTAGAAAGAGCTAAAATTAGAAAGAGTTGTTTTCGGAAAGAATGAAAAATCAGGAAAATTGGTTAAGTTAAGTTAGAGTTTTTGGCCAACTTCAAACGACCATAACTCCTAGATCAGGATGAGTTAGGTGTGCTTCCAGATACCGTAGGAAATATTTTGGAATTATCTTTCCAACGCCGCCGAGTTTGCGCAATTCCGAGTTCGTATGAGTGAGATATGCCCATTTGAAGTTAGGCTGTTCAAATAAGGAAAGTCTAAACCGGATTTTGGAAGGGCGTTTTAGTCTTTTCCTTACCCAATTGGTTTATTTCGTTTTTGGTAATTAAGTTAGGGTCTAATCAGAATTAGATCAGTTTACGCTTTTACCAAAACAAGTTAGGGTTTTGCGAGGAGAGAAGAAAAGGAGAAAAGAGGAGAAGGAGCAAGAATCGTCAAGATCTTCAAGAATCGCTTGTGGATTTCGTCAAGGGGTGATCCCTACGAGGTATGTGAGATCACATAGCGTTGGGTCAGTTCACCCACGCACCAATCATGATTCAATTCAGTGAAGTTGTATTATTTTGAAAGCAAATCTTTTGAGTTCTTGATGAAATTCATTTGAATTCTTATGGGTTCTTGTTGTTGAAGTGTCTTGAGTTTGATTCATGATTTTAGGTGTGTTTTCGAGTAGAATCTTACACATATTGATGATTTAGTTGATTCTAAGTGTTTGGGGAAAGAACCAAGTTGAACTAGAGGGTTTAGAGTTGAAAAACGAAGAAGAAAAGTCGGAGTGCACCTGGGCATGGGCCTGGGGCGCCGCCCCTCTCAGAGCCCCAAGAAGGGACCTCTGAAGTTTGGGTCTTGGGGCGCCGCGCCAGCCAGAGCGCCCCAACCCAGTCCCTGAAGTTCAAGGGCTGGCTCCCCACGTCGCTCAGAGCGCCAGGGACGCCAGTTCTTCCCATTCTTCCCCCATCTTTCCGTACTAGTTCCTTAGCAACATACCTATGTTTTCTAGTTGATTCCAACACTCTAAGGTACGTCTAAACATTATGAAATCATCCATAAACATGAGATCATGAACCTCAAATCCATAATTCCATTCAAGGAAAGTTAAGATCAAAGTCAAGAGAAGTTCTTAGAGTTTTCCAAATGTTTTAACTTTGTTTTAAGACTTAAAGTTCAAGTTGAGTAAAGAGTGAAAAGGAAAACTTGAAGTTCATTTCTTCAAAGAGTATATGGGGACTATGTATTCCCAAAGAGTTTTAAAACGTTTTCACATTTGAACAAGAAAAGGAAACCTTGATTTCCAAAGAGCCTTTGAGCTAGTTTTCAGAAAAGAGTAAACGCTTTCACAATTAAGCAAGAGAGGAAATTTTGATTTCCAAGATAGCCCTTGAGCTAAGTTTTTGAGCAATTATCTCAAATCATAGAAAGAATTATGTTTTTTAAACATAAGAGCTAGTATCATATTTTGGGAGTAGTATTGAGCACCGATATGGGGGCGACTTCAGACAACTCCCAGCCCCCATAAACCATGTAGCCATCATGGGTAGAAAATGATCATACTTTTTAGATGATTCTTTAGTGCTTTTTAGAATAGACTAGTGGATCCACTTAGTAGTCAGGTTCTATACCCTCGGCAAGGTATAGGACGGCCCTGGCAGCGTGAGGCAAAACGTTGTATCATCACAATAGCTCTTACGTGATGGTTGTCGGTTAGAGAAACTCCCACAGAAGTATTTGTATTCTTACATACACAGTTTGTTTGTATTTTTATATACAATTCAGAGTTTATATCGTATCTTTGCATACACACAGAGTAATATTGTATTTCTAAATACACAGAGTTGACATCCATGTTTTAAAAGCTTTTCTTTATACTG